>APFE030996230.1:9671-51981 GCA_000404065.3 Pinus taeda | reverse complement strand
AGAATCCCTGTATTGTTATTTTTGTGGCTTTATATTATTATTGTTAGGTCGGCTGGGTTATATTGTGACTCCTTAGACCCCTATATATAGAAATGAGGTTTTTTCATTTGAATCATCCAAGAATTGTTCATTTATGTAATGTAAAGGAGGTTTCCCCCTCGAAGAGGCTGAATTCTAAGGTGTTGATCTCTCTCTTCTATCTTTTTGTGAGCTGGTTTCATAACAGAAGGGGAGAGGATTTTGTGTGATGTAGGATGAGATATGTATGATGTGAGAGTGAGGAGGGTTTTTTTGGTAGGGACTCTTTATTAAATAGTGGTTTAAATATTTTGTTTTGGGGATTAGGGTATAGGGGATAGGCGTAGGGATTTTGTTTGGGGGATTAGGGTATAGGGGATAGGTGTAGGGATTTGACAACGAAATGTGGGAATAAGGGATATGGTAAGTAGGGAGGGTTTTTAGACAACCTAAGGTTTGAAAATTTAAATAGCAAACAAACTTCAAAATCATGAATGAGTGCTAGGAGGATGGTTCAAGGAGTGTACTTACTTGCTTAGAGGCTGTAGGTAGTAAAATAATGATTTAGATGGTTTTTAGGATAGTCTTGGTGTTTGCTAGCCATATGCACAATGCCTTGTACAGGTGCGCAACACTATGGTTCTATGTGCAGCACCGTGCAAAAATGCATTGGCTCACAGGCTCTATGTGCATCACTCTATCTATATGCGCAGCGCTACCTGCTCTATGCATAACACCTCCACAAGCTGCCCCTCTATGTGCAGTGCCTCCACTTTTCTCAACCACTAATTCACTTCCTTCTCTCCTTCAACTCTCTTCTCTTTCTTTTCCAAATGAATATCATGAATTTTGAAAAAGGATTTTAAAATCTTATATAGAGGGTGATTTTTATTTTTCCTTAGAAAAAACTCTCTCTTTAATGTTTTTTGGAACTTTTACTTTGTCTTCAAATCTCTGTTTAATGCTCTGTTTAATGCTTTTCTTTCTTTGTCTCTTTTCAGGTGGATGATGCCTTGATTGAATTGATTCCTTCAATGGCTTCATTTTCTTGCAACAAGGAGAAATGCTTGGGCATCTTATGGGAACACTTATTACATGAAATGATTTGAATTACATCAAAAAAATATGAATCAACTAAAATACTATGTTTTCATCTCAAAGACATGTTTTTGAGATGAAAATTACATCACTGAAATGAGATCTTTGTATAATAACCATGACTTATTACCAATCACTCTTTGTTTATTTGTCTTCCTCATACCTTTGCATCCATTTATTTACATTTGAAACTATGCTTTTGAACTTGGAAATGGACCCTAAGACCTAATTGAAAGACCTTCGAAATGAACCCTAATACTTAATGGAAACATAACTGCATTGACTCTAAAAATGACATAATGGAAACCATAGCTGAATGCAACATGGAGATGGGTTAGCAAATGTACCTCATGAGGGAAATTTTCATTTTTTGAGAAGAAGACAACCATCAGTGGACCATTTTGGCATGAGCTAGTGGAATGATAGAAAGTTCAGTATGAGACACCTAAAATGAAAATGCAAAGAGAAGATTTGGTCCCTAATGGAAGTATGCATATACTAACACTAACATCACCCATGCCATGTGTTCTACTCTAAGTGGTGACACATGTCACTAAAAAATGGGTCATTTAGGTACCTAAAAACATGGAATCATCTTGCCATGTGTTGTGCTCCCATTGGGATTATGTTGATGTCATCACTTACCCATAATATGTTGCCACCTATCCTCTGTTAGAGGAGAGAGAAGGGTCCTGAGACCATTTTTTTTCACCCATTCCCTTTATTATAAAATTTAAAGTTATGTGGCCATTTTCTTTTGAAAAAACCATCGAGTTGAAAAACCCAGCCTCGACACCACTCCATTGTGGTTTGTGGTACTAGGGGGAGTGATCCTGGGTTGATTATCCATCTTTGATATGGGCGATTAGCAGTTTGGGAAACCACTTCCCGTTACTAGGAAGCTTGATGAGATTTCCATCTCAAGTGATGTCAGAGTGTCCTTGTGTGGTTCGATTCCTATCTCATGCTGCATCCATTTTTTTCCCCTTTGTAAACCTTCAAGATGATCCTTGCGAGATGATGTGTAGTGTGGAGTCCACCCAAGGTATTTTCCATTCACTCTTTCTTTCCTCTGTGGCCTAGAAACTTACATATTTGCACTTAACTTCGTGTTGCCCTTTTAATCATGCCAGGTGATTACCTCAGGGCTTCTCCCATTAGGCCAGGATGTCATGTGGGCTTCTGCTATGACCAATGGAAAAGAATTTCTATACTTTATTGATGATTCTTTTCATCTTTCTCAATTGCAAAATGATGCTTATACTTGTGCAACATACCTATACCACTAGGCCAAGATATCAGGTGGGCTCCTCCTTTGCTAATCGAAATTCTCTGTGCTGCTACCCTATCAGCCACATTGGCCCAAAGCTATGTATAGTGGCTTCGCCAACGTTTGTTGCTACGTTTGACACTTGTGCCAACTTTGGCTAGGCGTGAAAGGCTCACCCAATTACCTTTTAACTTTACTATCATGGACTTAAAGTCATCAAACTTTGACTGGAAATAAGTTTTGACACAGGAAACCTTTTTGTAGACTTCAATATACCATCGGAAATCTATTTCTCAACACTATCCAACTATGCCACTTTCACGAGAAAATAAGTTGATCTCTTGAGACACAATGTCCTCCAAATTTTGTGACTCCCTAGCCATCATAAACTTCTCCTCACTACTAACATCTACTTCCTCTGATCTCAATGCCAATCTAGTTCACATCAATGCCAATTGTCCAAAATAGCTACTATGTGTACTACATGTTTGACAAAATGTTTATTATGAAATTGGCATGTTTGGAATTACTTCTAGCCTTATCATTAATTGTTTAGACTTGTTAGCATCTTATTCCTAATTCTAGAGAATTCTCAGCATTTTTGGGTAGTGGCTTATAGGTCATCCGTGAAAAAGTGGCATAGATCTCATGACCGTATTCATACAACATTGAGATCTCAATCATAACCACATTCATGAAGGATTATGGGTGTAGTTGTAGCCTCCCAACTGCATGCTCAGTGTCTTAGGGGTGTGGTTGGGGTGTCAGCTTGTGAAAATGAGTTCCAAAATAGGGATTGATCACCAAGAGTGGTTCTAACGCTGCTGAGTGATCTGATGTCCCTGAGGGGTGGTAGTATTTGCTCCGATTTGTAAGCCCCACTTCCATAACTAAAAATTGAAGGTTGGGCCATGTCATAGTAGCACTCAACTCATGTTTACCCAAGAGAGCTTGTAAAAGAGGGTAAATGTGGGAGGAGGTGTTATAGTTTGGTATCACAATGGTTTCATTCCTTGCAACCTTTCCTATGATACTGATGTTATAGAGTGGTATCAGATCGAGGTTGCAACATTGGATGTTAGGGCGAATTTGATTGTTATGCATGACTGCGAGTTGTCTATGTGTTTGCTATCCATGCATTGTTATGGTTATGGTTATTGTTGTTTCCAATTTTACCCCAAGTAGATCTTGTCTCATTCTATCAGTTTCACCATGCACCTCCCTCATCATATGGTTACCTCTCTTATTCTCATGATAAAAAAGTTTCTCCCTAAAATACAAAAGTCAAATCAACAAAAGGGATTAGAACAAAACTAAGTAGGGCTTATAACTAAGCGACTTTAGAGAAATATCACGTTGTAGATATGCATATGTAATACCTTATTATGATTTTAATTTTTTAAACCACATATAAGTTTAAAACACAACAATTAAAATATTAACTTCATTAATTAAAATATATCATTAAAAGTTTTAAAATTTGTATTCCTAACTAAAGATCTCCTAAAAATGGGCAAACAATGCCCACAAAAGGGGGGGGGGAAGATATATATTAAGAATATTTAAAATTTAGTGTTCCAAGGATTAAGGGAGTTGAATTCTTAGATGTATAGAGATATATATTTGTAATATATATTAGAGAACATAATTTTACAACAATTATCATGGGTAAATTATGAACGTAAATATTTAAATTTCACTTAATGAATTAAAGTATTTCTCAACATGTATTAAAAAATCATACACTTTACAATTTAATAAAATAGTTGAGGACACACTGGATAAGTGGAAAATGGATTTTAAAGTCATATTTGTAAATTTCAATTAATGCAATAAAACCCCTCTCTTTTCACTATTCAAATGCACTGTAAAATCACCAAGCAAAATAAATTTGAAACTCAAGTGAAATTTGAAGAAGTTATTATTAAAATTATCTAGTTTCATAACAAGTTTATTAAATCATATTTAAAATTCCAATAGAAATTTAAATTTACCTATGTAAATGTATTCCATAACTTATAATTTTATTTAGAATTTCATGAATTTTATCATGTTTACTATCCAGGCAGGTAATGCAATCTTAATTACCAAAACACTTAAATATTCATGTAAGGATCTTATAGTACACAACAAAACATATTGTTTTAAATAACAACCTTTGAAAATTAAACCATTTTTACGCACTGTAGAGCATGAACCAAATTCCTCTTATAATTTTTTTTTTTTATATGAAGCTCTTCTTTATCAAATATGCAATGGAATACGTACTAAAACTTAAATACATTTAATGGAGGCCTTACTACTAAAATATTATTAAAACCTACGAAGGGTTTGCAACATTATACCATGTTATTAAATGAGACCCACATTAAATTATTTATTAAACATTATTGCAATAAACCTTTGCCAAGTATTAAATATTTCATTGAACATAGGAGACCCCACTCCACTCGTGTGATGTCATCGAGTCAAAATAGGAGGTTAATCCACTGTCAAATATGATCCCTATCTCATGTGAGAACCCTTCATCAAGAATTAGATCGACGGATAAGTTCCATTGGGGGAGAGGAGGGCCATTAACCTCCCTCTAACTCTCGAGCCGATGTGAGATGTCAACCATGGATTAAATATGTCTTCCATGTGTAGTTGTCTAATACAATTCGAAGCCTTAGTAAATATAATTCTAAATTACATTCGACTTTCTTAAAGGTTTATATAGATGCCTAAAATATTTAGGGCTTTGAATTTAAATTACCTCCAGCTATGCATATTATGCTATGAAACATTTGCTCCAGAACTTGAGATGTTCATATAGTTTGAAGGTATTTACCGTGGTTTACAGTGGAGGCAAAAATGTACTCCATAATTTATGATTTTATGAAAATTTTGAAGGATTTATGACAGTTTATCATGAAAGCTAATTTAGATTTACGTGAAATTAATTTTAGAATTTTGTTACGAAGAATTCAATTGAAAATCAATTAAATGGGTGAACATATATTATGTGAATGTGTTTGCGAAATTTAGGGGTTAAAATTAATTGATTTATTTTGGTTGGAAATATTTCTAAATAAAATTTATAAGGTTTATCAAAATTTATGTAGGGTTTAGTTATATTTTAAAACAACATAACCAATTTTTATAAGAAGAGCTTCAGCGTTTGTTGGTTCGAAACGCGTCGACAAATGTCTTTTTCATGTGATTTACGCTGAAGCTCTTCTTATAAATATGACTAATCACAGAAGCCTCAATTCTACAACATAACCAATGTTTACTGTGATGAAGAATATAAGGTATGTAATGGTTTTCTCCTCCATCATTACCTAACATATTCTCATAATGAGGAAGAGCACCAAGAGCATCTCCGCATAGTCGTGCAGAAGCTATGAGAACATCGCTTGTATGCTAAGATAAGTAAATGTGAGTTCTTTAATAAGTATATCCAATAATTTGGGCACATCATTTATGAAGATGTATTAAATGTAGATCCCAAGAAAACTAAAGCCATATCTAGTTGGCTAACCCTGAAGAATGCAACTGGAGTTAGAATCTTCCTGGGATTATTTGGATATTACCAGAGATTTGTTAAGGGTTTCTCTAAGATTGTAGGATAAGACCTTTGTCAAGTTATAAGGTAAATGAACTAAGTTTCTATGGACAACCCTTCATGAGGCGAGAGTTTAGGATGTTCTTATGTTGGCACCAATACTAATGCTACCTTATTTTGAGAGAGATTACCTAGTATGCGGTGATGCCATTAGCGAGCGTATTGAGAGAGTGCTTATGTAGGAAGGAGAAACGAATTTGGGAAATAAGATAAGAGAAAGATGTTTATTTTATTTACAATTTGTTAGAGAAACGAATTTGGGAAATAAGATAAGAGAAAGATGTTTATTTTATTTACAATTTGTTATTTCATTATTTCATAAACTAACTCTTGTTTTATGTTATACAAGTCATTCATTAGGAAAGGATTATAATCCGGATAAACTATTTCTATGGAAAACTATATTAACACAATGTTACAACCATCAAAGCGAAATGTGTATGGAGTCACGAGTTCAAAGTTAAAGGAAAAAGTTAAAGTTTTAAATTATTTGCAAGAGACTGGAAACTATTTTCAAATAATAAATTTCAAAATACACATTATTTTCTACTACAAAGAAGTTAATAGATAATTGTTCAAACAATTATTCAAATGTTTGTATAAAACCCCTAATTTTCTCATTCGAGGGGGGGCGAGGATTGGAGGGAAAACATGGAAGGCAAGAACATACCTATGATTCTAGATTGTCGAAGTGCACGTGTTGCACAAACTAATGAGTAATATTTTTATAACTTTCTACTATGGAATTTGATGATTGTATTTTTTTGGTCTTCCTTTTTATTTTCATTCTATATTTTATGCATATACATTGATGTAGTCTACAATTTATACAATGTACCCGATTTCTTGTTTACATTGCAATACCTTACTAAATTCATGATCCTTTTAGGTATTAATATTAATAGAGGAACCGGAGCTATGAATTTTTCATTGAATATTGTTTAATTAATTAGAAAACACTTGAGGTTTATAACTTTGCTATAATATTTCATGTGAAGATACATAGTACATAAATGTATGTTTCTTTTCTTCATTTTTGTTTCTCGTAATTTATGTGCTTGAATCCAGATATATGTTAGCAATTTGGTAGTTGACTTGATTAGCACCATTTTGTCACAACAATTAGATGATTTGTTTATTTTCAAGTATTTGTACTATCAGCAAATGGACATGTCTTAATGATTTTCTTGTGAGGGAGAATGGAATGTAATAATATGTGATGTTATTCTATTTTTTTCTTTTTCATCATCATGAGCAATCAATAAATGGGGATCCAAGTACAACTAGCATTTCATTTATTTTGTTTTTCTATCACATTCATCTCTAATTTGTGTTTTTTTTATTTTTCATTGCATACGTAAGGTTTTAATAGTAATTATTGGTCTTTTAATTATTATAAGTTATGTTTCCCAAAGTTTAACCTGTATTCCTTTAAACAACATACTCTCATATCAATAATCTTGCCTATTTTTTTTTTTAATTAGAAAATCTATTTAGTTAACATTATTTTACAATGAATATTCCATTTTGATTATCACCAGGGAAAAACCCTTATGGTGAAAGGGAGGCCAACCCTTGTCATCTATAGTAGGAGGATCTAGGATCCTAGGTGATATGATCTTAGGTTGTCCTAAGTTACCGGGACAATTTGAGCTCTAACATCTTTTGGCGTTGTTGCAAGGGATCAAATTGGTAAAATTTGTTTTCCTCGTAACTAGACTAGTGGGTGAAATCTATGATCCCTTGGTGGACAAGGTCAAAGTTATATGCACCTTATAGGGTTTAAGGTAAATGTTTCTTGTTTATTCGTTCACCTAATGACTCCCTAGTTTATTTTTTTTATTATTTTTGTTTGAATGGAAGTTTCATGGATTTCTTCACATTTTTCTCCTTTGAATTTTCCTCATATTTCAGGTTCTCTACATGATTTACCTGACATAGATATATGGGATGCTTACGTTCCCCATTTTAGAAATAACAAAGTGAATAATATGGCACATAACCTCATATACTTCTACGATAGCATTATGAAGATGGGTGTACACCATGAATATGTTCTAATGAAGTTATTCATGATGTCCTTGGAATGCGATGCTCAAAAATGGCACAAGTTCCTCTCTCAAAGATTTTCATACATGTTTTCGTGACTATCATAGATGTATGTATTCTATAATATTACTTTACTTTAACTCTTGCAAACATTATAATGATAATAACCTTGAAAATCAATATGATGAAAACAATGAAGGAACCCAAATCGATTATGAATCTGAAATAGAGTGCAACGTTAATGAATCTAAATTTTAAAACCTTGAAAAATAAACTTCTATCACATTTATAAATGAATAGGACGTGTTTACAAATATTGAAGATCATTAACAAGACATTTCTCTTTATTTAATAAAATATCATGCAACACATTTATGCTTAAATAAATCTTCAAATTTTATAACACCTAATGGTTCTTATCTATATTTGATTTCATGTTTAGAAGAGGATAATAATGATAATATTAAAGGAGAGTTTACATCTAAAATATTTTATTGTACACCTAATGAATTATACATTATGTTACATATTCCTAAAAGTCCTCAACAAAAACTGAAAAACAAAGATATTCTTCCACCTATTGATCTTATTCTTAAACCTTTTTGTGATGTAACGAGGAAGGTATTACATGAATATTTATTTGACTATTTTGACTCAACTTCACCTAATGTTCATGTTGACTTTTCCCAACCCCCTATTTATGATTAATATGATGATGAATTGAATCAAGAAGTAGGCTTACAATATAATCACGAGTTTAGTTCTTGTTTTGAACATACTTTAGATATTATTAATACTTGTTAGAATGAGGGCTATGATAACTTAATTTAATCAACATATTTGCAATTTTTTTATCGTAATTAGGAGGAAAATGTATTTATAAACGAAAATGGAATTAAACATATCATTTTTTTTCCTTTCATCTCCTCCTAGTTATTATAGCTATAATTGATATAAAAGCCTACAATATAATCATGATTTAAATTAACAATTTTCAGAACATAAGTCTTATGATGAAGAAAATATAGTTTTTGATGTTTCTAATGATGAATTTTTTACTCTGGATTTTGAGGTTATTGCATCGTATAATGACAATAATTATTTTCATTTACAATTTCTTTCACAATAAGCTAAGGAATTGGATGATAGTACTACAAGATTTCATTTGAAACATGCTGAGTTTTTCAAAGAATACTCTTTATCTATTTTAAATCATGAATCCAAAGAATTTTGTTTGACTAACTCTATCACCATTTCAGAAAGAAAAAAGAAGCCATCCTATGAAATAATTGTTAAAATTTTCACGCTTAAAAAATTTGATCATTTAAATTTTCAAATGGGATATCATGACTTTATGGAAGAATAGATGAATCAAGCTTTTAAAAGAACATCTACGTCATGTCACTCATACATATACCTTCTTCTAGGATGTGAGTTAGTTGACAAAACTTACTCTTTGATTCCTTTATTACATTCTTGGTTAAGAGTGGAGCCTAACATCAAAAAGTTTTCCATTGATAAAATTTTTGTTTGGCTACACTAGATTTTTTAATTCTTTCAGAAAAAATTCAATTTTGTATAAATTATGTACATAAATAAAACTTTTTATTCCTCTTAGTATTAGAATGAATGAATATGAAGTTTTTTTTCATATTGAAGAGTCATTATGCTATCATAGTACAATGGAAAACATATATTTGAGTTCTCAGTATGAACCATATTAATGAGGTTTTTAAGTACATATTTAAAGACTTGGTTTGTAAAGCATGTTTGAGGGGTAACAATATTTAAAGGACTCAAATATTAGTTTCTTAGTAATTTCACCTTCATATTGAGCATTTCTCACCACATCTCTATTTCATACTAACACATAAATACTAAGGGTTCACATTAAGTCATAAGGGCTAGACCTATAACCATAATATTAGGATTTCATAAAATTCAATTGGAACTTTGGTAGGAATAGTTACATTATAACCATGCATGAGACCTTCCCTTATCACCACACTACCCTAGGGATAGGGACCAATGTTTTTTTGGGTGGGGAAAGTTGGTATCTCCATCGGGGCTATAGACGCTCACTGGCAATCGAGAAAGGCCAATGGAATTAGATTGAAAACTAGTGTCTAGTCATCCCACTCCTTCTGTTGAGGTAACTTCCAATGGGGAATGTTGATATATCCACCAGGGCTATGAATTATTGTTGGTGGTGGAGCAAGCTCATTGGTATTGGATTATGTCCATTGCGTAATCCTCCCATCATGTGAATTCTATATTTGCTAAATAATTTGAAAGAAGGGCATCTAACATGAAGAGAAGACAAGAATCTGTAAAGTTAGTCATCTCAGGATAGTGTTGATTTTCCATGACGTTGGGTCTAGGTTAGAGTCTTAAAATCATTGATGCTACTAAACTGATAATCTCAACCATAAACTACCTTACACAGTGGAAATATAAACTAGGAAATCACATATGCACAAATATACACACTTTTTAACAAAATTGTACAATATTGTATAATCCAAAACTTCATTATATTAAACCAAATCTGAATAACACAACATTCTATGGTATACAAGATATAATGACAAACATCTCTAGAACTTCTATCTCATATCTTGTCTTGCCAGTCATTCTCTTCCGTACTTCTCACTAGTTACCCCTTATTCCTTTAAAGGGCAACACATTGAGACTCCAAGAGGGTTGGCACCTAACACTGTTTCATATCTCTCCTACCACATGTACACGGGGTTAGAAATCTACTCTCTAGGTTGACCAATTACCAAGCTTCAATCTTCCTTCTAGTAGCCTCTTTCATCCATCAAAGAGCTACACATAGGACTGTAATATTCACCCAATATTCAAATATCTTTGTCACTTCAAGACTGCTAGTTTAGGGTTACTTTGGACATCCACACACTGCCCTCCAATAACAAAAATATGCCTAGTCCACTAACCGCAATATCTAATCCTAAGAAAGGCTTCTAACTCTCGAATATAGCCTTTCTAATTGGCTCCCATAGGCTATAATTTTGTCCACACTAGGACACGATCCAACATCAAATCAACCCCAAACGCACCATAACATACCTATGTTTTAGGACTATTTTTATGTAATATAAGTTTGGTCTTGGGTAGGGTTGAATACACGTTGATGCATCTCCTTATTCCCCCTTCTAGACCTTCTCCAAGACTGCAGTTTAGTTGTCCCTATCTCCTTTTGTTTAGGATTTCCTTCTAGGATGAGTTTATACTTAGATTAGGCATCCCAACCCTCTCCAAAATGTCAATAAATCCTTCATATACTTACAAAACCCTACAAGGACCCTTAACACTCTTCAATTAGGACTTTCACCCCCCTAAAATGAGACTAATCTATGAGGCCCTCAAATAGAGGTACCCTACAACCAATTTACACCTAAAACAACCCTTATTTCTCCTCTCTGAAATGCGACATCCTCCTACAATTATTCCATACTTGTGATGAGGGTAACCCACATCCAAAGCAACCCTTAACCCTTCACTTCTTGCCTTACTTTTCCTACAGCCAACTCAGATACGTTATAATAATGACTTGATGTTCTTAGATGCTCAAATGACATGTCTTCACCTTCTTCTTATAGCCTAAAGAGGGGCTCCAATGATTTAGTGAAGAGACCCATCTATTGGAGTAACTTACATCAAGCCTACATGACTTGAAAACTAATAATTAATTTTTCAACTTCAAAAATTGATTTCTCCACTTCTATAACTCGGAATTCGACAATTCTCAAAGCATTGGATTCTCCTTTTTACCTTTATCATCTCATGCCATCACATGCAAAAATGTTCCTCCATAATTACCCCAAACATGATTGGGTGAAAAACCCTACACTTGGGTTCCAAGCCCATAAGTGACCCTTGTGGCACTTTGGTATTGAAACCCTGAAACCTAGGGCTTGGAGTACCTCCCAAGCTACACAAATAAACAATCCCACTTAGCAAGGGAGGTACTTCAAAGACTAGGAAGTATTTCATCATCATCATCACTACTTGCAACACTTTTCCAACTCTTGGCACTAACAATTACAACAATCCATGTACAATGAACTATGCCCTTGTCAGAAGTGTCAATGTCACTGTTCATGTAGAAGTTCTGACTATAGATTAACCTGATAATGAAATATAACTAAAGAAAAATAATTTAATCTACTTCTACAATCAATTAGCAGAAGTTTAAAAGATCTGAGTAATATCAAGTGGAACACATATAACCATAAGAAGAATCAATGCACATGAAACACAAAAAATACTTAGGGGAAAGCCTCAGCTAAAAAATCCACTGTCTATATTATCATACAAGGTGGAAATATCTTATAATTACACAAAGCTTTAGCTCTCACAGCTAGCTAGCTCTCAGTACAATCCTCCTAGATGCTCAAATGCAAACAAGGCTTCTCACAAACCTTCTCCTCTACCCTCCAAGCTCCTATTTCCTTGCATAGTTTCTCTAGGTGATCCTCCTGCTACCAAGTGTAACACTAATCACTCACACTAATCTCACACCCTATAAAACTACACATTTCTCAAGGAACATTGTCCTTCTGCATGGATGAGTTTCCTTTATAGGAAAACTCATGCAACTAATAGTAACCTATCCTTGACATTTAGCTCAACTAGATCTTTCTCTGAATAGACATGCATGAGTTTCTGATGAGAGAATCTTCATTTATCTGGATTACACTAGTTGGATGCATGCATGCATTAACTGGCTGAAATCACAATTAGCTCCTCAGATAATTTGGAACTAATTTAACTGGAATTAAGTTAGTAAACTGAGCTAACTAATTAAAACTCAAATATAACTCAATATTATCTCCTTAATTAAGGGATAATCTCCTTTATTTAAGGGATAACTGTTGCATGACTTCAGAAAGACTTCTAACTTGATTTTCTCCAACTAATTAATCCATAATGAATTAACTAATTATTTTCAAGTATCTCATCAGACTAAATTCGAATTTAATTCACAATTTTAATTCAAGGACAAATTAAAATTGGAATACTCTCGATTCTATTTTTATCATTTCTTGTTGCTATTTTCAACACTCCATCTCAACAAGAAAGGAATTCAACTTGATCTCGATCCTAAACCTTTGGAATGTTCTGCATGCAACACTTCTCTCTAGTGTTGTCACTCCAACAACTCTAGAAACACAAAAAAGCATCCAACCTGAATCAAAATGATGCCTCCGTCATTAAGGTCTCTGACTGCTATTACCTCTGTCAACTGAAAACTCTACGCTTCTGCTAACTTAACTTTTCTTCACTGTTGTCAATCCTTCTCTACGCCCTTCAATATCTGACTGCTCTAGCCTCTATCACTTTGATCTCTGACTGCATCAATAACACTGGCTCCTCCCCCTACTATGTACTTTGGGCTCCTGTAGCAAGGTACGATCCATGAAATAAAACCTCTCAATGAATCCTACCCAATTTCAACCTTCTTTGGACTATCACTTCACATCGCCCCACCTCACACCTAGAGGTATGGCTACATGTGATCTCTCTACTAACTTGGCTCGAAATTTCCCCCTACTAGAGGTCTTTGCATGAGGGGATGCCTCTACTCGATCTCCTCTTAACATCTCTAATTGTGGCTCCTCCACAATTGTCAGAGACTTCTTCTGGGGCTGTATGTTGAGAGGTAATTTACTCTCCCTCTCAACCACCAAGTCTCTAACATTTGCCTCACTCCTCAAGGCTTTGCATGCATATTCAACCTCAAGAGCATACAGGTTCTTAACTCATGAACTGATTTATTTCACCTATCCTGTGGTGATGTGTCTAAGGAAAACATTTCCCTTACTAAAGACAACATCATATACTTTGTCCTCCAACATTGCGATCGATACTAAATTCTTCTTTAGTCCAGGCACATACTTCACATCGGTTAAGGTGATAATAGCTCCATGTTCCCTCTTAAAAGCAACCGTGCCAACTCCTGAAACACTATACCTTTCATCATCACCCATCTCTATGCGCATCTTGAGGTCTCTTTCCTCCAAGGTACTAAATAAACTTTTATTGCCAGTCATGTGGAATGAGGATCCACTATCAAGATACCAACCACAACCCATCATCGACGACACCATGCATGCAATGAGAATAAAGTCCATCTCGAACTGAGAGGCTAATGCATCACCTTTCGAGCCTTCTGAGGATTCCTTCTTGGACTTCTTCAATGGGAAATTAGTCGCATAATGATCCATCTCGTGACAGTTAAAACATATCACATTAGACTTGTCAACCTTCTTCCCTCCATGAGAAGAATTTGATTCGTAATGGGATGCCTTCCCCTTCCCTTTATTTGCATTACTTGCTAAGGCTAGATTTTCTTCATCATCCTTTGATGAAGAATCATATTGTTTGCTCCTCCCGACCTCCTCCTGCATAAAATCCGACCACAGTCATTCCCAATCTGACAATTTCTCCCTTTCATTCATAGAGTCCTAGTAGCTATTCTAGCTCTTTGGAAGGCCAAGGAGAGGGATTCTCACCATATCATCATTAGCAGTAGTTATTCCCACATTGCTAAGCACATATCTGCAAGTGGTCTTTAGATATGTGGAAATAATATTGCAACACTCCATCTTGATTCTTCGAAGCTTATCCTTGAGCACCAATTTCCTCTAGTCACTATGGTTCTGGTAGAGGTCCTTCAATGTCTTCCACATTGAATATGGAGTATCCTTCCCATGGATACTCGAGACAGTATGGTCTCAAACTCCCTCAAGGATGATCCATCTCGCCCTTGCCAGTTGCCACACACGTCTTCCATTCATCCAACTCTTGTGCATTAGTTGAGCTTAGCTTTGGGATTTCTTGATCAATGAAATGCTTCAAGCCATTGCACCACAAGAAAAGGGGTCATTGGTGAGGGTCATTCTTGTGATGGACCTTTAAGGTCCATCACCAATGTCACATATGGTGACGTTCTTTAAAAAAGCATTGTTATAAGTGTATATAGTGATGGTCCTTTACGGTTTGTCACCAAAGCCATTTTCAATGATACTTTTGGTGAGGGTCGTTCAAGGCCCATCACTAATTCTCTCTTTGGTGACACTTTCGGTGAGTGCCATTAAAGGCCCATCACTAATTTTCTCTTTGGTGACACTTCTAGTGATGATCTTTTATTGACCGTCACCAATGATGTTTTTGGTTAATTTTGGTGACGGTCAATAAATGTTAGTCATCATTTATCATTCCATTGAATTTTTTATGACACTTCATGCCTGTGATGGACCTTTAAGGTTCATCACCAATGTTGCATATGGTGACAGTCTTTAAAAAATCGTTGTTATAAGTGTATATAGTGATGGTCCTTTAAGGTTTGTCACCAAAGCTATTTTCACTGACACTTTTGGTGAGGGTCCTTAATTACCCATCACTAATTCTCTCTTTGTTGACACTTCTGGTGAGATTCGTTAAAGGCCCATCACTAATTCTCTCTTTGGTGACAATTCGAGTGAAGATATTTTATTGACCCTCACTAATGCTCTTTTTGGTTACTTTTTGTGACAGTCAAAAAATGTTCATCATCGTTGATCATTCCAATGCGTATTTGATGACACTATGTACTTGTTACTATATTTTTTTTCAAAATATAATGATTTAAGACCATTGTTGTGGAGACTTTTTCATTATGTGTCCAAGGTAATAATGGTTATAATAGCTAGTCAATTTGTTAAGAAGTAATTAGTGTGTATCATTTCCCTCAAGTCATAAGAATATAGTCTTCCTATGAGTCAACACATGATTCATCTCTATTAGGTTTATTATCTAGCAAATTTCCTTTAAATAAATTTCCACTAGTGTGTGTAGGAACTATATTATTTAATACGTAATCAAGCTCTATCAATTCTATTAATGATAGAGACCTAGCACTCCTCAACATTCATGGCACACCTTAACATGCTTTGGAACAATACACTAACATTCCTTGGCACCTTGCATGTCTTGGAACATCTTTATACCTGGAACATATTTGTACCTAGAACATCTTACCATGAGTAGGACACCAAAGCACATGCTGGCATGCCATAGCATAGCGTAGCACTCCCCTATCATGTGTTGTCATTCCTTGTAGTCCCTAGCATGCCTTGGAACTCCTTGGCATAATATTTCATTGACAAAAATTAGCACTTGGAACACATTGGCACTTGGCATGAATTGGAACATATTGTTAGTGTGCCTAGCATGCCCCTTTTGAAAAGGATAAAGTCTCGACTTATTAACCCTCTTATGTGTTCATTTCCTTTCATTTTAGCTTGGTTATTACTTTTGTTTCCTTGAAACTCCTTCACGCATATTGGCATACTCTAGCATCTTGCACATCCTAGCATGTCTTAGCACCTGGAATGCCTTGGCACTATTTGGCATATGTTAGCACACCCCATAACTACCTAGCACACTCTAGCATTTCTTGACATTCCCAGATATTCGCTGGCATGCCTTACCCATTCTTAGCATACCTTGTCACTTCCTCCTTGGCATGACAACTAGCACTAATTGACACTCCCCAACACACCCTCATATTCATTCACTTCCATGCATTTTGACCTAGTGCTCCCTTGTGTTGTCCTAGTGCTCCCTAACACTCCTTAGCATGCATTGGCACTCTCTCGCACACCTTAGCACTCATAAGTGAAGAATTAAACTTGTAACCAATGTTACCAGACTTGAAATAGACAATAAATTGGCGAGGCAAAAGAGCTAAGAGTTTTAATCAGATTGGGGAAAAATCAAAAGAAAAAAAATCAGGGAAAATATAGTGAATTCAATAAATAAAAATATACACATATATTGAATTAAGAAAAGAACATTTTTCATTGATATTGAGTAAATCCATGTCCAAACAATTCATAATATTAATAGATTTCCAAAATATCGTGAATGAATAAGAATCTCATATATGTTATGAGTCCAAACATGATCCAAAGTACTAAGTCATGACTCCTAACTAGTAACTACATAGAATTAGAAGCAACTGCTTCTAAAAGTTTACAAACAATTGCATACTAATTAGAAAAAATCAGTAATTAAGAGTCCAAGACTTATAAGAGTGATAACTAGAAGCAATTCCTCCCACTCCTCTCCTTGCTTGACTCTCAAAGTTCTTCAAGTCATATAGGCTTAAAAGAGGAGCCTCCTCTAATTGGACCCAATCTGCTGCAGTTGTTGTTTGCAAGTCTATCTCTTCAAGGTCTATTGGTGAATGAGCCAAACCTATTATTATCATGAGACATTGAAATGTGAATTTAAGTTTGACTTTGAACTTTAAAGTTTAAACTTTAAATTCCAAATCAAATTATGAAATTCGCAAAGTTGTAGATTTTAATGGAAAAATACAAGGTCTTAAGCACTTTTGTGTCAATCGGTTTCACTTCTTAGAATGTATTTTCTCAAACATTATCCAGTTGCACTCACAACCTGAAGTGCAACATGCTTGGTTTAAGATTTGAATGGGAAATCTCTTCAAATATGGCATATCACTACAACATTTTTGCCACCAATGACCTAGCAAGTGGCAAGGGTTCGTATGTAGATGTACTAAATACTAAATAGTAAAAAGATAAAAGGAAAACAAAATTTAATAAAACATTTAACATACAAAATAAATTTTAAACAAATTTAATGAACTGATAAAGCCTTCAAGCCTCAAAGGGTACCTAGCAACACCTTATATTTTTCTTGTATAACACTGTTATAGGAAAATAATTTAGGTGGTGCTCTATAATCCTATAGTTGGGAGAAGACACGACTTTGAAATTCTATATCAGGGAAGCACCTTTCCATGCATGTCATAAGTCCTTTGTGAACCTCCCCATCCTCATTAAATTTGATCTTATCATAAAAGTACTATGTGTTTAACAAGTACCTAGCAGCATGTAAGGGGGAATGCAATTTCCTATCCCAATGTGCATCAATAATGTCCCAAAGATGCATATAATTTTCCTCCTCATCCCCATATCTTCTTTCGATGGCCTCCTTTGCGAGATCCGTCACCTCATAAATGTAACCCATTGCGGGTTTGTCACCATCGAACATCCTGAAAGTTCAGCCTTTCAAATTTAAATTAATATGAAAAATTGAAAATAAAAAGAAGCTTAAAATGAAATTTAAAACATGAAAAAGTTAAAAGACTTGAAGTACCTAAGAACTCCAACAAGGGACTCCATCACAACAATAATCTCTTCGACTCCTTTCCATAATCCATCATTAAACACAAGTGCAACAACTTCAATGCCTTCAAGGGTCTTGGAATGTTTAGATGACATCCACTCAAGTCCCAAGGACATCCTCTTCAGATTTGTCTTTTTCTCAACCACAAATTGCAAAGATATGAAATTTGTTGCAAATCTAGTCACTGCAGGTCAAACAATTTTTTTACCTTCATTGTATTTTCTCATGGTGTTTAGGAAAATAATGTGGTTTTATAGGTATTTGGTTATGGATTTTTCCTTCTCCACAACCTCATGTATCCATAAGCTTACCAATGTCCTCAAGCATTAAATCTATACAATGGGAAACATAATAGGTCCAAAAAATAGTGGGGTGCCTAATCTCAAAAAGTCTACTAGCAGCCATATAATTTTCTGCATTGTCGGTGACAATTTGTACAATATTTTCTTCTCCCACTTCTTGAATGACGTCCTCCATAATTTCACAAATAAGTTGTGCAGTCTTAACCTTGTCTGAGGCATCCACTGATTTGAGAAACATTGTACCTACTAAACAAGATACAATGATATTTATTAAAGTTCTATTCCTCTTATCTATCCATCCATCACTCATGATTTTGCAACCTGTTTCTACCCATCATGAACGAAAATCAAATAGCACAAGCATGGCATATTCAACACTTTCTAATAGCAAATTTTTCCTAATGCTCTCTAATGAAGGGGCTTTGAACCCTGGACCTACAACATCAACTGCATCAATCATAGCTTGCCAATAAGGACTTATGGCACAGTGGAAAGGTATGTCAGAATACTACCAAAAGTTAGCAATGGCCTTCCTTGCCTGACTATGGATTTTTTTTCCAACCAGTGGTATCCAAGGTAGGTCGGGAACTAGGTTTTGTGTGGGGGGGGGGGGAAGGTGTTTATGTTTCCACCTCCAATGTTGAATGGAGGAGGAATCATTTGGCCTTGAGTTTGACTTGGACTTGAAAGCATGTGCAGCAAACTTGGGAACTGCATTGAGGATTCAACAAAGGGAGATGACAATGGGGTAGTGGAAGAAAAATTGTCATCTCTAGGAGTTCCTATTTCTTCTTTTTTCTTTTCTTTCTTTGCATTATGCTGACTCAAGATATCAATGGCCAAGGTGACTTGGTGTTTGACATTTTCGTTAGTGTTTTTGCAGAGACCTATATCATGGTCGTGTATTTGTGTAAGGTGGTAGTTGAATCTATAAATTCTTCCAATACATTTCACTTTGAAAAATTTACAAAGGAGCTTAGGTTCTCCAAGAATCTTGTCACAATAATCCTAAGCAAAGTCCTTCTCCCTTGGCATTGTTGTTGTTTTGGACTTGTGTTTAAATTGTGGCTTCTGTTTAGTTTGGAATTGTGCCTTCTATTTAATTTGAATCCTATAAATACAATAAAAAATTAAAATAAAAAATGCCATATATAACATTGCAAAAAAGAGGTTTGGTTTTAAAGGATATGAGGTTTTGTTAAGGATCAAAGAGGAGTCTCTCCAACAACACAAGCACATTTCGACATAATATATCATTATGACCTTGAAACACAATTAGGTATATATGAGGAAATGCTACCTAAAGGAAATATTATCAACATATATTGCATTGTAATCTTGAATTTGCAAGTTCGTTTAGCGTAAGCCAACTGAACCAATACATCAATAACAGATTTTGGAAGAACAACAATACCCAAAGATGTGAATGCATGGTTAAAGCCTTTGAAGTTGGCAAAACATCGACCAAGGAAGGAATGCTTGATGACTTGGTCGATGGTTGGTATGAAACCATTTCTTAATGAATTTTTAAAATATATTTAAACCCCATTTATAGGGTTGAAAAGTCATTACCAAAGGAATACGCCGAACATTCGATTGTAGAACAATGAAACTTGAAACTTGACATTGAAAATTCAATATAGTAATATACCTATTATTTAAGTCAAGTGCCAATGTACCTTGATTTTTTAATATTGAAGCGGCTAAGCCTAAAGGTAACACACACTGAAGGTGACGTGCGACTTCCCGAGGGTCAATATGGAGTATGGATAGATCACACATTAGTGACTGCTTGATATGGAGTTTGGACTTAGGTTCACCTTGGATGTTCCCTGATATTAAGTCTGGACTATGTAATAGTGACTAATGATTGGTTATTGAAGGTCTCGACGTATGATTTTTTGGCCTAGGAAATGAGAAATAAATTTTGGAACGACTAACGTTTAGTTTTTAGTAATGCAGCATACCTAAACTTGAAAAACTCGTGGTCATTGAGTCAAGGCTGAAAATCAAATAAATTGGAATCAATTATAGGAACCTTCTTTAATCGTCAAGTCTCAAGTCAAACTTGCATTGACCATGAGTTAAACTTGGTCAACGTGAGTCTAACTTGCAAATTTTTAGATCAGATCGTTTGGAGAGCAAGCAGATTCCGACTCATGATTAATCACGATTGATCGACGAGTCCTATTTCACTACTTGTAACTAAAATCTGAACTAAAAATAGGAGATCTTACAATTGAAACTAATTGTGAATTTTCTAAACTCAAATTGGCCCATCGACATCATTTCTATTTTTGGTTAGGCGCGTCAACAAAAGAGATTCATTTTAAATTAGGTTCATGGAGAAATATTTTTATGGAAGATGTTTATTTTATGTTGAGGAAGACATAGTAATATTTTTTATTAAATTTGAATAACAATAGTATCTACTTTGTATCTCCCATATCTCATTATTTTTATCTCCTGTAACTCATACAGAAAGTGGGGTCATAGTGGACATGTAGCATCAAGCTCCACTCCTTTTAATCCAAAGTTCTGCATGCAAACCTTTGTGTCACATGCGCTACAAAGCCTTCATTGTAGAGTGTGTAGTTAACACCTACCTTTGCATGACAAAAGTTACACATACAGTTTGACTTGGTTTTTATCACCTTTTGTCCATTTTATGTTTGGAGACTAGGACAACAAGCTCCACATACTCTTTTTGCATACCTCTATGTGAGTGTAACTTTTCACATTTTCTTTGCTTCAACCAATATCAAAAGCATTTGTGAGCTTCTTCCAAGGCATGAATACATGCTTCAGTCATGGAAATTAGCAAAGTTTCTAAAGAAAAAAATAACCATGGAGTTATCCTTTTCCATTTCAAATTGTTAGGATTCTATTGAGATTCTTTTAGAGATAATTATTAATTGGCTCCTCCTCTTTTCCCTTTTCCTTAATATAAATTGCATCTCTTATTACATGTCTAATCAAGAGATTTACATCAAATACTGGATCAAAGGGCCAAGGACTTTTCATAAATTCTTCCTTGTCCAGTAGAAGAATAAATGGTCAACATGTCAGTTTGGCTCCAATTTCTTGGGAATTAATAATTCTTTTGAAAAATGACTACTCTTGTTTGAATTTAGAACTATGTTTAAGCTTTGAAAATGGATTTTCCTCCAAATTGATTTTGGAAATGTCCTTATCAAAGGATTCTCTATATCTCCTCCACTAGAACGAATGGCCTGTATGTTGAAAAGTATAGCAGAGCTCCCTTCTGAAAAGCCTGATCATCCCATTGTCACTAAGAGCTCCTCCTTTTCCCCAAATTGGACCCAAAACAACGTTGAGTACTTATGATCCAACTTGATAAATTTTGATTGACACTGCAACTCAAGAGATATTAAATTTAAAGTGTGCTAATATGATTCATCATTCTTTCATTGAATAAGTATATTGTTTTTGAATTTGTCATCTGTGCTTGTAGTATGTGGTACTGACCTTGTTTCACATGAAAGGGTTTTTATTCTTAGACTATGACAATGCTAGTAAGATTTAGGCCTTTTGTAGTATTTGTACCCCATGATCATTTTTGCAAGATGTATGTCCTATGTGGAAAGAAATAAGAATTTAGTTATTACCCCCTAAAATAAAGCACTATTTCTTTTATTAGGTGCCATATAATGTACTTTACAAATTGAGGATGAATGGGACGTAATATCATATCCATCCATGTAGACTATAGTCCTCCATAAAGGGGGAATACCCTAAAATACCCATTGTTGGGCAATTTTTGGGGAAAGTAGATTTAAAAACCCAAATTTGGGGTTTGGAGTAAGGTTTACTCAATTACTTAAGAATATGAAACCCCTCTGGAAAATATATAAATGAAAAAGGATTGAATTCATTTTGGATCACCATGTGTGGATTAATTCATTTGTTCTTGAGTATTAGGTTTGATAGTTTTTGACCCCTTCTATCTCTTGTCAATTTTGATGGTGAAATATTCCACCCTAGTTGACATTCCCTTATTATATTGTTGTTTAAGCACAAGGGTCTCTAGTTGGTCAGCGAATTCTATTGGATATTGGTCTCTTGTCTTTTTTTAGGCACAAGATTTCTATTAAAGGTGAGTGAATTTGGAGGATAGTGCGTGATAACTTAGTTTTGTTTGGCATACACCTCTCTTGAAGGAAGCAACAAAATTTATGAGTCCTTAATATCTTGTTTTGGGCAAAGCAATTACCTTAGGAATTGGATTCGTTTCTGGCACCTGTAGTAGTGAAACTCTTTGATTTATTTAGTTTTTGCATGCACAATTAAAAGGAGAACTTCCCTAGTTATTAATTCTCAGCCTTAGCTAAGGAAGTATGTTTTCATATCTCATATCACATTCCCTAGCGATAGACTTTAATTGTCTTATCTATCCATGCAAGGAATGTGCATTAGGATTAGGAGTTAAGAAAGTTGAGACATTGTTGTACATGTTTTTAGATTCATTGTACCTTCTAGACTAAAGGAAAAGTAATAGTAGTGTTTGAAATTTTTAGTTACTTATTGTTTCAAAGAGTAATAAATAGTGATTTGAGTTTCAAATCTGTGTACTTGGTGTTACTTTCTCCAGCGACATGTGCTTCCCTGTCCAGAACAAGGGGTTTTTTTGCATTATCTAGCCTCCAAAGATTCTTCAATGCAAACTAAATATCAAATCATGCCCTCGTACTCCAAATCATCTAAAGCATCACCCTAGAAGAGTTCCAAAGTAGACCAATGGGCTTTGACAGACCAACTCGAACCCCATGCCACTATACAAGTGTTGACATCACTGCTACAAAAATTATTTTGAAGTGTTGCATCCTACACCAATTCCTAATATGGATGCCCAAGGGGGTTCTAGAATGAGGCTCAACCTTCATTACCACATTTAAGACTTTTCAAAGGTATTGTTCCCTTTAAAACATACCAATTTTACACTTTCACAATTTGGCCATGTTCCTATCAATTTATATTTTGTATTGAGAATTCAGTCCTATTTTACATGTTTATTAAATTTAGGAACAATTATAGGTTAACTCCAGCAAAATGTCAACAAATTTGTCAGTTAAGTTGGCATTTCTCCAAATACTAACACAGATGTATATATAATCACACATTTTCCATTTTAGATCTTGATTGGTTGAACAAAAAGGTTCATTGCCTGTGTAATTTTGTCCCATACCTCCACATCAACACTCATAGATAACAATATTCTTAATTGTTCATCCATGTGCATAGTAAGGTCCCTTTTAGTTGCTATTTTTGATGGAGCAACCTCTAAAACTACACCTTTTGCCATAGAGATGTTGTTGTTGGATAGAAATCTCTAGAGGAATCTTACACCTGACATATAAATGGCTATTGTACATCAAAATAACAAGAACTAATATATGAAGATGTGTAGACCCTAAACTATGTGCATTCAATCCATTACTTTTTCTTTCATGGCATATTTCGTTCAGCATAGTAGATATTGTATGGCACTTGAGTGTGTTCGCATAAAAAATTCTAAAGCCAAACCCAAATTCTCATATGTCATGGATATTCAACATATGCCTTGTTCACCTGAGAACTACTTGTAACTCATCTTAGGGTACTCATGTACAATCTCACTCATCCCACTTAACAAGTTACCAAGACAAGGCTCATCACATCCAACCTTGGTCTAAAACAATTAAACAACACAATTTACATCTTGACATGCCCTAGCACCTGACATGTCTTAGAATGCCTTGGCACTATTTGGCATGCGTTAACATCCCCTACATTCCTTGGCATGCTTTGACACACCCTAGCACACCATGGCACTTCTAGACATGCCTTGGTAGTTTAGCATACCTTGACATTTCCTAGCATATAACCTTGTCACTCCCTCAACACAACTAGAACTCATTGAAACTTCTCACACACTCTTATTTATTAATTTCCATGAATTTTGAACTAGTGCTTCCTTATGTTTCCTCGACACCCCCTAACACTCCCTGGCTCGCCCTAGCACCTGACACATCTTGGCCTACCACCTTAACACTCTAGCATTCCTTGGCACTACATAGTATACCTTGTCACTCTCTCCCGAGCACACCAAGACATCGCGGACACTCTTGGTCACAAAATTTTATTCATTCATTTCCATGCATTTTTACCTAGTTCTCCCTTGTGTTTCCCTGGCATTTCTTATCACTCCTTGACACGTGTTGTTACACGCTAGCACCTATGACATCTTGGCATGTCGCCCTAGCCTCTAGCATGCCTTAACACTACCTAGCATTCCTTATCAATTTGTCCTTAGCACATCTAGAACTAACTGAAACTACTAATCACAAACTCTTATTTCTTCATTTCCATTCATTCTGACATAGTTCTCCCTTGTGTTTCCCTGGCACTCCTAGCTAACACTTCCTTACATGCGTTGGCACATCTTGGCTGCATGTCACCCTAGAACTCTAGCATTCCTTAGCGTTGCCGAGCATGCCTTGTAACTCCTCATTAACACACTTGGAACTCACTAACACACCATGCCACACACTCTTATTCCTTCATTTCCATGCACTATGACCTAGTGCTCCTTGTGTTTCCCTAACACTCCTTGGCACACATTGGCACACCATGGCACTTGTCACATCTTAATAGGATTTCCTAGCACTCTATCATCTATTGGCACTACATATCATACATTGTCACTCCCTCCTTAGCACACCTATAACTTGCTAACACTCCCTATCACACATGCACATTCATTCATTTACATGTAATTGAAACAAGTCATCCCTTGTGTTTCCTTGGCAATCCATAACATGTGTTGGTGCCACATCCTAGAAGCTAGCACACATTGGCATGCCTTAGCACTTGGCATGTCTTGACAGGCCTAACATTCCTTGGAAGTTTATAACGTGTTATAACTTGCTAAAATTCCCTGCACACATTGGCACTCCCAAGTTTTCATGCCCTCATAGATAACCTTACTTTTTTGTGACTTGGGAACCCAACCAAGTCATTGAAAAAATATTGTTGTGCCTAGACCAAAGTCTCCCTTTGTCTCAAACTCCCTTTTCCATCCTCTTATCACAATCGTAGGCTTTCCTCCTACAAGTCCTAATATGAAATTCTCCTAACACACTTCGCCCATGGGACACCTAGAATTCACTGACACTCCCTGGCATAATCTCTTATTCATTCATTTCCATGCACTTTGACCTAGTTCTCACTTATGATTCCCTGACACTCCCAAACACTCATTGACATGCACTGACACTATCTGGACTATGTCAACATGCCTTTTCATTCCTTGGCATGCCATGTCACTCCTTAATTATCATTCCCTCATAACTAGCCTTATTTTCTTTTAGACTTAGGAACCCAAACAAGTCTTGCCTGGACTACAACAACTTTACCAAGTTACATTTACTACAACTAGACTATGCCTTATTCCCCTAATGGACTATAAATCATCGTAGGCTTCTCATGTCCAATATTAACTCATCCCACTTAATAGGTTACCAAGTCAAGGCTCACATCCAATAGTGCCCATAAAACAGCTAAGCAACATGGTTTACATCTTCACATGCCATAACATCTGGCATGTATAACAATCCATTGACACTACATGGCACACATTATCATCCCCTACATTCCTTGGCATGATTTTCCACTCACTAATAGACCCTACCACTCCTTAACATGCCTTGACACTCTAGCATGCCTTGGAACTGCCTATCATATACCGTTGTCACTCCCTCCTTAACACAATTGGAACTTGCTGACACTCCCTATCACACACTCTTATCTATTCATTTCCATGTAATTTGAACCAGTTCCCCTTTGTGTTCTCATGGCACTCCCTGACACACATTGGCACACCCCAAGCCTTGGAACATCTTCGCATGTCGCCCTGCCACTCTAGCATTTCTTGGAACTACCTAGCATACCTTGTCACTCCCTGCTTAGCACACCTAGAATTCATTGACAATCCCTATCACGCACTCTTATCCATTCATTTCCCTGCATTTGAAACTAGTGCTCCATTGTTTTTCCCTGACACTCCATAACTCTCCCTGGCATGCATTGGCACACCTTATCACCTAGAACATCTTGTCATGTTTCCCTAGCCTCTAGAATGGCTTAGTACTGCCTACAAGACCTTGTCACTCTCTCCTTAGCACAACTTGAAATCACTGACACTTCCTGTCACAAACTCTTAATCGTTAATTTGCATGCATTATTTTCACCTAGTGCTCCCTTGTGTTTCCCTAACACTCCCTAACACTTCCTAGCACTATTTGGAACACCTTGGCACCTAGCATATATTGGCTGCATGTCGCTCTAGCATGCTAGAATGACTTAGCGTTGTTTAGCATACCATGTCACTCCCCTCTTACAAATCCCGGAACTCATTGACACTCCCTGTCCAACACTCTTATTCATTAATTTCCATGCATTTTGACCTAGTGCTTCCTTGTGTTTCCCTAGCACTCAATAACACTCACAACACATTGGCACACCTAACTGTAATGAGTTTCTCTAATAGTCAATCCAAAAACCCTTCCAGAATCTAGCAAGTTACTTATTCTTCACTAAGGTATTAGGTTTAAGTTTATTGTACAGTGTTCAATGTGAAAATATTACTAGGTGTTTTTATCGCATGGAGTAATTATGACCTTCCCCATGTACACAAGGATAACTGAGAAGCATTTCCCATAATCATGCAAGTAGAACTTCAACATGTACATTAGGGTAACCACAAAATATTTATCATATTTACACAATGCAAGGTAATAGGAAAATATTTACATTATATACGTGAATGTACTAAGATTAGGACCATTAACATCATATCTACATATTGACCACAAGACGAGGGTCATTACAACCCCTTAAAAATAGCCATAATTCCTTCCTCTTTTGCAGCTCCTTGACAACAAGGGTTTAATTGAAAAATACATAGTTCCTTTAAAGATTTGTAGGTTGAGGCAACCACCTCAAGCCCTTGAATTTAAAGATAATCAAATATTTGCAATTTGTTACAATAATAAGTCCATTATGCACACTCCTCATCTTAGAGTTGGGTAGAGAGGGAGAATACTTGATTGATGCCAACCTTGTAAATGAAAAACCTTTCCTACTCATTGGTTGGATGCTCCACCACTCGTTGACACCACTAATACACACCAAAATTCCAAGATACCCATAATATGTGCCCACACCCAACGGCTTAGACTACACCTCCATAAAATGTACCTTCAACTTTAGATGTCCCAAAACAATAATATCCCAACCCTAGCCTATTTGTTAGATTTTCGTAACTTTGTCCTGAAATAACATTTGTTTTTAACTATTTAATCCACTTACCATATACTCTCTCTTGTTTGCACCCACCTAGTATACAAGAACACATGTTTTTAATACAACCAAGTTAAGAGGGCATGTTTCTTTCCACTTAAATGTTTTCAATACAACAAAGTTAAGAGCATGTGTTTCCTTTTCAAATTCCAAAATTATAACATGTCTATCTCTATAAACTAACAACAAAATCATTGCATAAAAAAGGTAAGCTTAAAATTAAATTAAAACTAGATTATTATTATTATTATTATGATAAATACACCAAATATGGAAAGTTTGTTTTCAAACACAACCAAAAAAAAGTGTTAGTTTATCAAATACAACTACAAACTTATAAAGCCAGCCTAGATCCATCTTAACCCAGATCGGTCAAGCGCCAAGAGGGATCCAATCTCTCGATGTGCAAACCTCTTTTTTGGCACTTGGTAGATATAGGTTAAGATGGATCTAGGCTGGTTACATAATACTATATAATATCTATATTTGTACCTATGTGTCTCTTTCTTATTCCCTCTCTCTATATCACCCCCCAAACATACACTCTCTCACTCCATATATATCTCTCTCTCTTTCCCTTCTCTACCTATCTTTATCCCCACTTCTTCTCTTTCTCCCCTCCTCTCTTCTCTCTCTCTCTCTCTCTATCCATCTATCCCTTGTCACTCCCTCTCTCTCTCCACCTCTGTCTCCCTATGCCTTAGTTATTTCCTCCCTCTATCTCCACCTCTATATCCCTATGCCTTAGTTCTTTTCTCCCTCTCTCTCCCCCTCCAACTCCATATCTCTCTCTCCCCCTCCAACTCCATATCTCTCTCCCCCACTCTCTTTCTCTCTCTCTCCCCTCTCTCTTCCTACCTCCTTCTCTTTGTCTCCCCCCATCATGCTCTCACTCTCTCTCTCTCAACCCTCGATCTTTGTCACTATATCTCTCCCCCTCTCTTCCCTTCACTTTTCTTGCTATCATCACTTGGATCCTTAGTTAAGATAGATCTATGTTGGTTATTACTAATATTTGTATTATATAAATTTCACATCTTTTTTTTGCTGAAGTAAGAGCTGGACCTTCTATTTCATTCAACCAAAAGTAAATTTACATAGTATACAAAAATTTTATGAAGTAAACAAAATCAGGAGAACAGGTCATCTTGCCAAAGACTAAGGAATTTTGTCTAACACCCGAAAACCCACATCCCATGGAAAAACACCAAAAACCTACAAGAACACAACTCAAAAGGATGAACTAGAATAAACACTCCTCCGGAACTGATTCGACGACTTGAATTATACAAAGAACAGACAAGGACAAGACCCGATGACAGAAACGGGGAAAAGACCCACTTGACCCCACAAAAATGCACAAGTGAACACAACCGTCCCTTCAAGCAGCTGGATCTAATAGCCAAGAGCCATATCACTCTGCTAAACACGACCAAACTATAACGAGTGATGAAGGGTGGTATTCGAAATCGCCGCCATACCACGTGTTGAGAACCCTATGGTATTGCTCCCAAAATAGCAAAACTGCAAACCACTAAACAAACTAGCGATCGCCAGAAAACCGAAAAAGGTCAGGAACTTTAAGTCTGAAAGCGGAAAGATGGAGAAAGCCAGCTGCTGGGCAAAGTGAACCGCTCGAGCTGCCTAAACCAGTGGAAAAACTAAAGCTCGAATAAAAGTTTGTCAGGGAACTAATCCCGCAAAGAGCAAACTAAAAACCAGGGTAACCCGAATAGAAAGCTATCCAACCTTCCTGGAACAACCAACAGGGCTGAGGGAGCCCTAACCGATAGCATCAACTCATGCCATTCCACCCAGCTCGAATTCGAAAAACCTCCTTGTCCTCATCAGCTTGATCCTTGCAGATAGCTTTTAGACGATTTTGAAGAAGCTCTTGCCACTTTTTAGCGAAGCTCCCGTTAGCATTGCCCACACCTTGATTGGCTAGTAGGTCTGTAAGCTTGTTGGCATTATGACAAACATGGTTGAAACTTATGGTACAAAGAAACTAGAGGTGAACTTGGATTCTTTGATAAACCTAGATGAGTTTCCAGTGATTTCAGACTCTCTCCAGTCAAGAACCACCGTTGATTTGTTTCACAACATTGATAGTTATCTTAGAGTCTGCTTCTACTATGACATTAGAGTGATGGTTCTGAATTAGAAACTCTAGACATTGCTCTAGAGCCATCACTTCACCATGCTATTGGTGGGTCTACATAAATGACAGTGGAAGATAAAGATAATATTGCCCTCTTCATTCCTTAAAACTCCTTTGTAACCCGCAATTCCTAGATTGCCTTTTGAGGCACCATCAATGTTATATTTCAGAAAGCCTTTCATAGGAGGTTTCTAGAAGTCCTTCCCTATAGCTATGGTCGTATCCCTTCTGTTTATACCTTGAGGAATTATCTCTTGCAGACCCAGCTGTCTGAGAGTTTTTCAGCTCCTTAACCGAGGGAGGATTCTTGGGAAGATTGCAAATAGTGGAGCTGACCGTCCCTCTGAGCTGTCTCAAGATTAGATCAAATAAACGATGCAGTGAAGACTTTTCATTTTTGAAAATTCTTTTATTTCTTTCTTTCCAAACATTCCAGATAATGAAGCAAGGTGTGAAGGCCCAGGCCAAATTAAGGAATTCATTCTCCATATAGTTTCTGCTCCATTGGTTTATGGTATTTGTGATACTCCTTCTGTCCCTGTCAGACTGGTGGAAAATAGAGGAGAACGAATCCCAGAGGCAAGTGGAGTATGAGCAGTTATTGAGAATATGTTCCAATGTCTCCTCCTACTCTTCACAGAGCTACCATTTGGATGGCCCCATCACTCCTCTTCTTCTAATGTTGTCCCAAGTCCAGATTTTCTTATGATGAACAAACCACATAAAAAGTTTGATTTTCATCTAGCCTTGATGCCTCTAGAGATTCAGCCAGGTCTTGTCTTGAACATTTGAACCAAGCCCAAGGAGAAGACCTTTTGCTTCCTTAAGATTAAAGGTTCCATTGTTATTATTACCCCATCTCAATTGATCCTGCCCCTCTATGACTAAGATCATTCTTTGCTTTAGAAATTCCTCAAGAGCCTCTGCTTTGATATTTAAGGGGTTGTCCTCTCTTTAGTTAATGTTTCTCCAACTTCTCCACTTTCCTCATATATGAGTAAGATCCCAAAAATCCTTTACTTTGATTAACCCTTAGGCATTTATTTCCTGCTTGAGGCTTAAAAAGTCCTTGGTTAAAAACATTGGTTCTTGCTACCGTTTATCCTCCGAAAAGAGAGCAAGATCTCCTGCTCTAACTTCCTAGAAACTGTTCTTTTGAACAAGACTTCTATTTTCCCAGGCTCTATTCCAAATGTAGGAGCCTTTTATGATAGACATTCTTATGAGATGATTAGTGTGCCAAGAGCTATCATATTTCTCTTTACAGATCCTGGCCCACTGGGCTTGTGGCTCCTAAACCCATCTCCACCAAAGCTTGGCTCCTGGAACTTTACTAAGAATCTCTTGATCGTCCAAGCCTAGACCCCCATGACTTTTGGGTTTACATATTTCTTCCCAAGAAACCAGGGCCGATTTCTTCCTAGTTTCCTCCTTGCCCCAAAGGAAATATCTTTGTATATTCCTAAATTGCTCTAAGACACCTTTGGGAGCTAGGGGAGTTGATAACATGAAAACCGGGATAGATTGCAGAACTACCTTAGTCAGAACTAACCTGCCAGCTAGGTTCAAGGCCTAAAAGATCCATTTTTTGACTCTGTCCTGCAGCTTATTCAGAACCGGTTCCCATATAATTTTGAGCATAGGTCTGGCCGTAAGAGGAACTCCTAAATATTTTGAGGGGAGAGAATCTCTTTGGAAACTAAGAATTCTTAAGATATTTCTTTGGATTGAAATGTTAGTATTTAGGAAGAAAATTTTTTATTTAGAGAGATTGACTTCCATACGTGTAGCCATGGCAAAATCCTTAAGGATTTTCTTGTAGGCCAAAGCCTCTTTGACTGTGGGGATACCTTGCAGTAAGGTATCATCAACAAATTATTGGTGAGTCAAAGTTAAACCATTCTCAGAAACTTGAAGACCTATAATTTTTCCCATTGCCTTGGCTTGCTTAATGGATTACCCAAGTCCTTCCATCATGAGAATGAAGAGAAAGGGAGAGAGTGGGTCTCCCTACCTGAGGCCTCTAGAAGGATTGAATATTTCTGAGGGAGAACCATTCACCATAATAGAAAAGATGGAAGAACTCACCATCGCCATGACCCATCTGACCCAGTTGTGGTTAAAACCAAAGGTAGAGAGGACCTTCTTGATGTAACTCCAGTTCACCTTCTCATAAGCTTTGGCAATATCCAATTGCATGATCATCCCCACTTGCTTTTTGCTGGTTAGCATGTGAACAACCTCATGTGCTTGAATAATGTTGTTCAAAATCTGTCTTCCCTCCACATAACCTAATTGTTCTTCAGATACTAGCAAGGGAAGGAGAGGTTTGAGTCTATTAGCCACTACTTTGGAAATTATCTTGTAAACCACATTACTTAAGGTAATAAGTCTTTACTTATCTCCAGTTTGAGCTGAATCGTATTTGGGAATCAGGGAGATGAAGGAGGTGTTGAGGGCTTTCAGGATAGTTTTGTTGCTCCTGGAATCCTCTACAACATTCAAAATGTCCTCTTTGACAATATGCCAGCAAGCTTTAAAAAAATCCACATTAAAGCCATCCAAGCCTGGTGCTTTTCCATTCTACATATCTTTGAGAACCTCACTGACCACCTCTTCACTAACTGGTCTATTGAGGTTGAAATTGTCCTCTCTAGACACTAGCTTAGGGATATGCCTTATCATGCCCCTGATGGAAGGATCCCTATCTGGAAAGTTTTCCTGAGTAATGTTCCAGAAATGTTGAACAAGCACAACTTCAATGTCTTAATGAGTGTTTTGAATCTTCCCTTCCTCATCCTTAATCATTGAGATTCTATTGTAAGCTCTGTTGGCCATAGTGGATTTGTGGACAAACCTTATGTTCAACTCTCGTTCCTTAAGCCATTGAACTCTGGATTTTTGTCTCCAAAATATCTCCTCTTGTTTGCATATATTTTCCCAATCTAGATGGTATTTGCTAGCTTGATCACTTTTGGCTTTGTCAAAACCATCTTTTATCAGAGCTTGGTTGAGTTCTAGAATCTTGATTTCCACTGATTTGTTTGCCTCAAAAATGTTACTGAAATCCTTTCGGTTCCATTCCTTAAGTCTGAACTTAATGTACTTTAGAATTTTATGTAGGAGGTGTTAAAGTCGGTCTGGTCAGTCCTCCGTTAGAGATCAAAACTCTTTATGCATTTCATGATTAGGTGTCCCGCTCGACTCTCCCAGTTGCATTATGCTAGGGGCATGCCATAATATAATGGAGAGGGTCATGATAGTGATTCCCCCTCATGTATGGCTCCTGTTGGCTTAGATCTTTTGTCAATCATCATCAAAGTCCATGATAGTCAAGGTCTTGTCCTTTAAGGGACAAAGGTCATTTCGAGGTCTAGGTCTAGGAATTCATCAATTTAGTCTTTGGACATGTCCAGTAGAGCCATGCAGGCCAGAGTGAGGCCCTTACAAAGTTATGATTTAGAAAGCTTCATCATCATGTGCATAGACTCTAACTCTTCTTCAAAACTCTGTTTTGAAGAAAAGTTAAATAGTGTCATTTATGACAAAATTTTCAAAAAAGTCGTCAAGTGATTTTTCGGATGTAGTCATGGTTTCCATGGCCAAATGTCCCGTCGTGCAATCCCCACAAAGAGTGTCGAAAATTGCATCATTCAAGCTAAAATTTCAAAGGGAAAGTGAAAATTAGTGTGTTTTAAAGTCAATGAAAAAGTGCAAAACTCAAACATTAGAAAAATGGGTTTTTGAAGAGGAAAAAATTAAACCCATCTCTTCCAAGGCTATATATACCAATTTTTTCAAAAACAAATGCATTGTGCCATTACAAGTCTTGGAGAAGTGTTGGAAAGGCGTGAGTGTGCATCGGTGAGCGATTGAGTGAGTTGGAGGCGACCTTGGAGGGCACGGCACATAATACCAGGTGCGCGACACACACAGAGGGCGTAGTGCACACATAGCCTGCCCACAGTGTGTTTTTCTTGAGGGTGCAATGCACACCTAGAGCACGGCGCACTGGGCTTTGCGCACGACGCATACAGGCAGAGGCATAAATGAAGAGCTAAGTCCATTTGGAGGTGAAGACAAGGTTACGGCGCACACAGGCAGGGGCATGGCGCACACACAAGGCGTGGTGCACACAACACCCGCCCATCATTCAAGCCCATAATGAGTGCGGCGCACACCCAGGGTGCGGCAGACACAGACAGGGGCACGACGCACACAGGTAAAGCACCCAAAATGTGCCAAAACTCCCTCAAAAATTTTGTGAAGCCCCTCTAATTGCAAGGAATATAGAGAGGATGAACACCTTCATGCTGCATAATACCCCTCAACAACAACTTAACAGTGTGTATCACTTCGCTCTTATCCGGATTTTGGTAGATCATCAGTTGGGTTTGCAGGGCATTGCTTGGGAGGACTTCATCTCCCATGACTTCTTCAGTGCACCACAGGTATTATCAAAGCCCGAGCAGGAGTTGGGTGGTTCTTCTTATCAGCATGAGCATCATGAGACCACTACCATGCCAGTTTTCATTAGATATCAGAGAGCCAGTAGGAACTTGTTTGCAGCAGCAAAGCGAGTGTTATCTCCACCTGGGGTGCAAGAGGCCTCACTTCCGGCATCGACTACATAGGTATTGGAAAAGGGAAAGAAGCCCGTGCATGATGAGGTACCATCAGGTGTATAGGAGATCGATGTCATCCTCATTGAGGATGAAGAGACAGAGGCAGAAAATGCCAAACTTAGGATGACGATTCAGGCGCAGGACTTAGAGATACACGACTTGATACTTAATATGGAGAGAGCTAGAAGGGTCATCAAGTATCTGGAGCAGAGAAACAAATAGCTTGAGGACCAACAGACGATCATGGAGCTGCAAAGCATCTGTGAAAATTGACAAGCTGCCCAATAGAGGAGGATCAAGCTCACTACCTTGGAGCAAGAGATCAACAACGATCGTGAGTCTTGGTTAGATCGGGTCAATCTACACTTGGAGAAGCTAATGGAGAAGGAAAATAGGGACAAGACCATATTGAGGAGGATGGCTTGTCATTACAGGGCACGGAACGTGAGTGCAAAGGCCCGAATAAGGAGCTTGAAGGCTAAATGGGGCAAAGCAAAAAAAGAGGCAAAAGAGGCAAAAGAGAAATATCGGCTTCGAATCTTGGCTGAATCTTCCTTGACATAGCACAACACTTCATAGAGGACTTCCAGCCCAAATTTCAAGGAATTTGGGGAAATTTTGGTCACATGACAAATTTTGGCACAAACACGGGTTTTTTCTCTACGCACAGTGCCACCTGCGCGACGTGTAAGATTGGGAGCTCCAAATGAGAAATGGTTTGCATTTTTGGATTCAGCATGCAAAATCACTAGTAATGGTACATGAAGTAAGAAATTAGGAGAAGATCTTGGCCACCAAAAGGGCGAAAAACACTCAAAAATGGCCTCACTGCCCCTATTTTGACACACAGGAAGTAGTCTTCAGAGAATGAAGATTTGGAGGGGCAAATGAGCTCCAAATTCAAAAATTCCACTTGGGTTGGAAAGTAGACAGGACAAGATTTCCAACGAGCACACTTGGGCACATTTTTGACTCCACCACATCCCTCGAAAGAGTCCTCAAAGTGGCACCACACATACAGAAAAAGGCGCTGCGCATATAGGAAAAAAGGCCCAGAATGCCTCTGTTTCGTGAAATTTCGCTTCCCAACATTTTGTAAGTGGGCCCACTCATATGTACTTTAGTTTTTCTCCACCTAAGGTATTTTTATAAGTATTTTCACTCCATATGGTTAGTTATCCAAGTGGCAAAGGAAGGCAAAGGGCCACCCAAGTCATTTGTCATGTGTGTGGCACTGCACCTGAAGCTGCTACTTGGCTCTCCACCTTCATTTTGTAATGATTCGAGTAACTCCCCAACCCTTGGGCATTCTATCTCTTCATGGAACATTCTATATATTGTATGCAAACCATTTGCAAAGGGTTGGTTGGCTTGTAACTTCTGGGAGACTGTGGGAAAGAAACTCTGTTTCTGCATTGTATATTTTTTACAGAGGATTAATAAAAGGAAGTGGCTCTGTTTCATGAGATTCATGTGGTTGTGAGTGTAGAAAATGCGTCTCTTATGTTTCATATGTACCTTGCTATGTTTCATAGTTCATTTCATATTCATTTCCAGTGAAATTTTCTAAGTTAGCTAAGGTAGAATTCAATTTAATTGCTCTGCCTGTGGGAAAATTTCATGTTCAGTGTTAATTCTTCTGTTGAAAAGGATTCATGTTGTCCATGCCCTTTTCACCCTCTTAATCAATATCTCCATTCCGCACTATCTTAAAATAAATTTCTAAGCTTTCTGCCTACCTTGCCTCACGAAATAATCCGTGCCTTTGTATTAAGTTCTCTATTCATTGAGGTCCAGTGGTCCCATAGCATCCCAGAAACACAGTCATTCATAAAAATCACTTCTTGTTTCCATATTCACTTACTAGCCTAAGATAAATAGTTCACTGTAAGTCATCTCAGGCCATTTCATTTATCAATTCACTGAGTGTGACTCGGAGAGAGCCCTCTCCTGTTCTGGTAGGGCTAGCTACCAGACTGAGTGTGGTTTGTGGTTACCCTGAATTTTTCCTTCTTTCAGCCTAAGGCGGATTTAGGTGCTAATATAGTGGCAACCATACTGGGGACGAAATCAAATCCCCTTGCTTCTTAATAATTCTAAGCTTCTCGATGATAAGTTTAGGATTTGATAGGCTGAGTAAAATAAGTTGTGTCCATTGATTTTTCTCAATAGCATGCTAGCTTCTCGAAGATACACCAGAGCTAATCCAGATCCCGAGCTTCCGCTCATCTACGAAAATCCCAATTTGATTACAAGAAATCGTTGTCAAGAAAGCTCTATATTTCCCGTGCTCAAATCTCATTCATGCCCGGACATTTTTGAGTATATTGAAGAGCTAGAGTTTGACGAGCAGTTTGAATTATCGTTGTTTGAAACCATGTACGAAAGAGTGGGTGACTCTATTGTCCACAATCCACAGTTTCTTGTAGGCTTAGAGATTGAAAGGGCTAACTGGTCTATTGATAACTACATAATAGCTCAGCTTCAAACTCCCATCTCTAGCCCCTTAAAAACAATGCACACTCCTCCAACACCTCTGACGACAAATCCACCAAGAGTGATGGATACCAATTTCGCACCTCTTGTTTTGCCTCAAATTTTAGATGATATGCCCACTGATTACCAAAGAAAAATCCCATTTCTTGATGGCACCCATAATGGCATTACTGCGTAACAACATGTGGACAGAATGGTAGACTTCTATGAACTTCATGAGATAGATGTGGAGAACGTGGCAATGAGACTTTTTGTACAAACATTTGCAGGTGAAGTAAGGAAATGGTTTAGAGGTTTACCGGCTGCATGTATCGCTACCTTGGCATACCTACAAAGACAATTCTTAAACCGCTGGGAAGTGAAAAAGAATCCTCTTCAAATTCTATCCGAATATGAGCAAATCAAGAGAAACGTCGGTGAGTCGGTCCAAGATTATTACATTAGATTCAATACAGTGTATAATGAAATTCCAGATAATCTAAAGCCACCTGTGGGGCTAGCCATGTTGAAGCTCCCGGATGGTTTTGATGCTGATATGGCTTATCAATTGAGAGAAAGGGAACCGGCCACAATGGAAGACATGTAGAAGTTAGCAGTCAGCGTTGAAGCAAATCTGCTGACCAAGAGAGCTAGAGAAAAGGCAGAAAAGAAGATCACTGCAAAGGAAGAATCTTCCTCGGTAGATCAGCTACTTCGAAAGGTAGAGCAGATGCTTGAAAGAGTGAAACTTGACAAACCGGAGCCACAAGTTAGAAATCCTAACTTCCATGGCCAACAACAACCACAGTATAGAATAAGGCAGAGAGATCAACGAGCTCAAGAGCCGATTACACAACAACTAGTACAAACGCCTTTGCAGCAAAATTTTGTGCACAGACCGGAATCAGATGAAGATGGGAATGTAATAGGCAAAGAAAATCATCTCTTTACTCCAGACGATTGCCTACTTATCTCATTGAAGAGGAGGAGTATGTAGAGAATTTAGCTGCACACAAAGATGGAGATTTCATTCTAGCAAGCGACACTGTCTTTGAGGAGAAATCAGATGAATACTAAAGAGGCTACATGAATGCTTTGCCTGCCCAATAGCAGCAATATTCACTTAGAAACAGGGATGTGCCGGTCAGACCCATTCAGAGAAAGAAGGATGTTGCAGTGCCAAAGAATGATTCAGCAGGCACACAAAGGAAAGGAAAGGAGGTGGTTGAAACGGAGAGCAGCAAATCAACTTCAGCAGAACCACCACATCAGCAAGTTACATCGAAAGAAAGGGAGAGGAAAGAAATCCCAGTCAAAGAGGTAGAAAGGATTCCTGCTTTCAATTTAGAGAATGAGATTTCCAAGCTAACAATATCCATCCCTTTGACTGAAATATTGAAGAACAGTGGTTATAAACGACAAGTATCTAAAATGTTAAATTTGGACCCAATGTCCAACATGGTGAATGTTGAAGATGATCAAGCTGAAATGATTTTTGGGCCAACATCAAATGGTGAGTCTCATGATAGTGATGTGCCACGTTTTTACATCAGTTTAAGGTTGTATGATTTTGTGTTACATAATGCCATGTTCGATTTTGGAGCCTCTCGCAATCTCATGCCCAAGGCAATGATGGACAAGCTTGGTCTGGACATCACCCGACAATATCATGGTCTCTATTCGTTCGATTCCAGCAAAGTAAGATGTATAGGTCTCATCAAAGACTTGGTTGTGAGTTTGGATCAGCTCCCCATGAAAAATGTTTTGATGGATATTGTGTTGGCAGACATTCCTCCAAGGTTTGGCATGCTTCTTTCCAGGTCTTGGGTAGCTAAACTAAAAGGGACACTACAGCTAGATTTCTCCTATGCCACAATTTCAGTATTTGGACAAATGAGGAAATTATATCTAGAACAAAAAATGAAGTACATGATCACAAGAAAGGAGAAACCAATAAATCATCCTATTAACTATGTACATATAGATTTAGAGTCTTTTTTTTATATTCAGATAGTTTAAATGATATAGATAGTCAGTTGGTAGAAGCAGATGATATTCCAGAAATAACATAAAATTTCAGAGAAGTTTTGAAGAAAGAGGAACAAGAACGACAGAACACCATTGGGCAATCAGCTGAAAGCAATGGACAGCAAGCAGGCAAGGCACAACAAACCGATTTCCAGCACTTGCAAGAGGAGGAAGAAGGTTTTTGGACCATGGATTTCGATGGAGTAGTGGGAAATGATGGCGCTAGAATAGGAATTTGGGTATGCAGTCCTTTCTCGACCCCAAAAAGGTCCCTAGTAACGTACAGATATGCTTTTACAAGTTGGCTTTTGAATGTTCAAATAATGAAGCTAAGTATGAAGCTCTGATTACTGGCCTAAAGATTCTAAGAAAGCTGAACGCTAAGAGGATTTCAGTATATGGCGACTCCGAATTGGTCATCAAGTAGGTCAGAGGTGAATATTAAGCAAAACATCCTAGGATGTGGGCCTACTGTAATGCAGTCCTAGACATTTTGAAATTATTCTCAGAATATGCCTTGATGTGTGTGCCTCACATACAAAATAGCATTGTTGATGCTCTTGCTAAGGTAGCGAGTAGTTTAAAAATCCCAATGAACTCTACTAACAAATTCGAAATCCATGTCAAGCATCGTCCAACCCTTCCAGACAATCAGAGATATTGGCAAGTGTTCCAAGATGATGACGAGATTGATGATTTTCGGAAAAACAAAGGCAAGTTTAAAGAGACCTCAGTTGATGAAGAAAATGATGATGGAAAAGGAAATGGTACAGATGAAATGCAGATCAATGAAATGGACATGTTGCAGCTAAAGAATAACAATATTCCCAAAGGCTTGATACCTCTAGAAGAACTCTTCGATCAGGATGATGTAGCCTGCAAGCCGACATTGCAGCCAAGGGTGTGGAAGAGGTCAATATCGGGACAACTGCAAATCCTAAATTGGTAAAATTGTCGAAAGCATTGCTGCCAAAGATCAAGGACAAATATATCAGTTTGATGTCTTCATTTGCAGATGTGTTTTCTTGGGACTATTTCGACTTAAAGACGTATGACACCAATATAATTCAGCACACTATACCCATCAAGCCCAATCAAAAACCATTCAGACAAAAGTTGAGAAGGCTAAATCCAAAGTTGCTGCCATCTATTGAAAAGGAGATCAACAGGTTGTACAAATCAAGGATCATTGTGCCAATCAGATTTTCAGATTATATCTCCAACTTGGTACCAGTAAGGAAGAAGACAGGGGAGATTTGCTTGTGCATTGATTTCAGAAATCTCAACAAAGTTTCATTGAAGGACAATATTTTACTGCCCAAAATGGACCATATACTTCAGCAAGTAGTGGGGGCATCTTGCATGTCATTGCTTGATGGTTATTCCAAATTAACCAAGTTTCTATCCATGAGGATGACCGAGACAAGACAATGTTCACCACTCCATGGTGGACCTTTCATTATGCAAAAATTCCTTTTGGTTTGAAGAATGCGGGTGCCACATTTCAGCACGCTATGGACTTGGATTTTGCGAACGAGAAGGACATCTTTTTGGTGGTGTATTTGGACGATTTGACTGTGTTTTATAAATCTGATGAAGAGCACATGTACCATCTTAAAACTATCTTCCTAAAGTGCAGAAAATATGGCTTGCCGCTGAATCCAAATAAGAGCTTGTTCACCATGGAATAAGGCAAACTACTTGGACATATTATCTCCAAGGATGGCATTCGTATTGACCCGGCACGTGTGCAAGAAATTCAACAAATATATCTGCCCCAGAATAAAAAAGAGATTCAATCATTCAATGGCAAGATGAACTTCCTCCACCACTTTGTACCCAATCTCGTGGAGCATCTAAGAGAAATGAAAAACATGCTTAAGAAGGATAGCCAAATGAAATGGATGGAAGAGGCGGTAAAATCTTTCAATTTGGTCAAATTTGTAGGTTTTAACCCCGTAAAGAAATTACTTGCATACGAATTCTAAATCACAGGAAAAATAAAAATGCAAGAGCATAACACATAAAACACGTATACACAAAGATTTCCCACTGGATCCCAAAAAAACTGGGACTAGCAGCTTGATTTTTCATTATGTGCCTTTCAATGTTACAATACATATTTATACATGCCAAAGCATCCAATACCATGGACTGAAAACCATCACATCCAAAACCATGGACCGAAAACCATCACGTCCAAAAAACATGTGTGAAAATCATGCACAAAACCATAGGTGGGTCCGCCCAACCTAACATAGGGTCCAAAACCAAAATTTTCCGGGGCGCTGCCCTGGATCCCATAAAGTGGGGTTACGGGTACCCCTCAAAACCCCTGTTAACTATGTGGAAATAATATAACACAACCCAACAATCTCCCACTTGTTGTTTTATTTCCACAGGGGGCCACAGGAGAGCTTAGTCATTTTTCCAGCCCTGAAACACCCATTGTTTCTCTAAACCAAGAGAACTTCTCAGAGCTAACAAATTTTGTCAATGCATTTGCAGTATTCTTCAAAGTGTCCACCTTTACCAGCAACACCTTTTTGTCTTCTATCATATCCCTCACAAAGTGATACTGAACATCAATGTGCTTTGTTTGTGAATGATAAGGAGGGTTCTTTGCCAAGAAAATTACACTTTGGTTGTCACAATCTATCCTTATAACTCCCTGTACTAATCCCATACTTGAACATAATCTCTGCAACCAAACTGCTTCCTTGCCTGCATGAGTGGCTGCCATGTATTCTTCCTCTGTAGTTGATAGTGCCACTACAGATTGTTTCCTACTCATCCAACTGACTGCACATCCAAATAGGTTAAACACATACCCGCTTGTAGATCTTCTCTAATCCAGATCTCCAGCCTAGTCTGCATCAACAAAGCCACGAATATCCAACACTCTATCCAATCTGGTCTTCCTTGGTAGCACAAACCATAATCACTAGTGCCATGCAAATACTTGAAAACCCGCTTCACTGCTATCTAGTGCTCCATCCCTAGTTTTGACATAAACCTGCTCAATACTCCCACTGCATGTGCAATGTCTGGTCTAGTACAGACCATGGCATACATCAAGCTACCGACTGCACT
>APFE030996228.1:428369-461176 GCA_000404065.3 Pinus taeda | reverse complement strand
ATTGTCCCCATATTGTTATTACTGTGCCCCATAGAATCCATCTATTGTTATTTTTGTGGCTTTATATTATTATTGTTTGGTTGGCTGGGTTATATTGTGACTCCTTAGACTCCTATATATAGAAAGGAGGTTTTGTCATTTGAATCATCCAAGAATTGTTCATTTATGTAATGTAAAGGAGGTTGCCCCCTCGAAGAGGCTGAATTCTAAGGCGTTGATCTATCTTTTCTATCTTTTCTTGAGTTGGTTTCATAACAGAAAACTTCAGTGAATTAATTCCACTTTACAATGATTTACTAGGGTTGTTATGCCCCAACTATCAATCATTTCAATATTGAATATATAGTCCAAATTCCCTTAGTTAATCCAACATTTGTTACGCTTACAATAATGTAAATGCACAACCTCAAACAATAACTAATCCCAAAACTTAAATAACTTATGAAAAATTATCCTATGAATTTTTTTATAATGGTGATGCCCTAGCTGGGATGAGGATCTGACTGGCTCGACCGACTTACTTGTTTCTTGTTCCAAGGGGGTCCAACTTCTCTACCAAAGAGACTTGAATCTCCTCATATCCTTCAATGATTCACAAGCATGCCTCTATATTCAAATAAATTTCATACATACCAAAATTTGGGTTGATGATAGATAGTCTATGCCCTAATTTTCCTTATGATGGTCTAGCTTATCCAACTGTAGATGATCGTGTCTTTTAGGAATAGTTTGCAACCTTAAGAGATGTCTAACTTCGACATTGCTAGGAAATGCCATAGAAAATTATTCTAGAATTTTTGGCCTTGTAGTCCTCGACTCTAATTACATCCTATAAACTACAGTCTATAACATATGGTCTACAACTTGCAATTTCATATTGCACTATAGGAAAGTCTCATTGCCCAAAAACCTCTACTACCTCAGAGTAACCACAAAAAACTTGCTGGTCAAATTAATTACCACAAGGACCTGCTTCTTAGCGAGAACATATCTGAATTATTCTTAGAAAACACGTGGGAAGAGGACAGAGAGAAAATTCATAAATATATGAGTGGATTCCAAGGGAATATTTTGTGCTAGAACAAATAAATAAGTGTCTGTGTAGGGTGGGATCAACTCCACTAAAACTAGACAAGCTTAGTTGTTGAAAAATGCAACAAGAAATTCTCAATTTGATTTTGCCTTGATTAAACTGAGAAAATTTGAATTTTCACATCAACAGACAACTTGGATGATGTTAACTTGTGTGACATAGCTTGTTTCACCCAATTTACTCAGTAAATTCGAGTTAGAGGAGTTATATTTCAATTCATCATGTGTGATTGCTAATTTGTAACAATCAAGGTCATTTATCTCAAGTTCATTTCAGTTAAACTAGTTCCAACTTTTGGAGGAACTAGTGGAAGGTTAATTAAGTAGTTGGACTTCAGTTAAACTCAGTGATCATCTAGTTAACTGATCCATTGGCCCAAAATAGCTAGTGCATCCCAATAATTTGAGTTACCCAGTTGAGGTGGAGATTCCAAGGAAGTGTAACATCAGTTGTATACTAGTCTTGAGTGTACAGGTGTTGTAAATAGTTAGATGATCAACCTAAGGAATTGCACAATTCAATTTGAGGAAATTCCTAAATAATAGGGGCTTGATTCCTCAAGGAACAACACAAGGAAATATGAGCTCAAGTAGACGAAAAATTTTACTAAGTGTGGGTCAGAGGCCTTCAGTGAGTAGAGAGATAGGTTATGCACTTGCAGTGTGTGCTCAATTGACAAAAGCAATTATAATACATCTCTATTCATTTTATTAATTCAAGTAGGCATTAGGGCTTTCAACATATTTCTTTTCCTAGATAAAAATAATTGTTTCATGTGTGCTATTTCTTCTTGCATGTCTAATATTTTTGTTCTAAATTATGAATTAATGTCTGCATAGTAGTAGAGTAGGTTTGTGTCTTGTGATTTTGATTAGAACTTCATGGCAAATTGAAAATCTACAACCTAATTTCTACATGGTATCGGAGTTGGATTCACATTAAAGTAGGAAATTTGAAGTTGTTTCTCATAGGTTCGAATTTGAAGATCATTGTAGTAGGATTTCTTCAGAGCTGAGAAGATGGCCTTCAATGGACTAAGGCTAGAGTATGCCTTGGAAGGAACCTCAAATTTTGTTACATGGAATGACCACATGGAGGCAATATTGGATTACAATGCATTTCTTAAATATGTCAAGATAGATATTCCAAGACCACCAACAGTTAATGTCCAGGACCTTGCATAGTGGAAGAAAGATGTAGCCAAGGAAAGGAGAATAATATTGGAGGGAGTACGGGATCATATTGTCTCGAATATCATGATGAAATGGGAGGGGTCGGTGTTACTATCCTTGAATATGACTTGGTAATCCTAGCCCTTCTAGGACTTACGAAGGGCTAGCATAGCTATCAAGATTCGGTGAATGGGAGGGAGAAACTACCAAATCAGGAGCACTTATGGTCTGATTTGGTACAAAAAGGAAATAAGGCATAATAGAATAGATGGGACTTTATCCAAGGGTGAAGATGAAGAAAAATTTTCATTGGCTAGAAAGGGAAAGAAGGGAAAAGGGAAGAAATCCCAATCTAAACCAGAATCCAGTCAAGGGGGCAAGAACAAAGATTTGTAAAAAATTAAATGCTTCCCTTGTCATGAATTCGGGCACTATGCCACCAAGTGACTACACAAGAAGACAAGCAAGAAAACATCAGTAGGAGAAACAGGTGAATCTTTGGCTTCACAGTTCGAGATTGAGTTTACCCTCATTGCATGCATGGCCAACATAGTGATGGGGAGCATGTAGTACTTGGACTTAGGTGCATCATTCCACATGACATGGTGTAGAGACGTTTTCATTGACCTGAAGGAGAAATATTTATAAATGTACATCGATATGGGGGATGATAGAAGGTATAAAGTGACTGGGATTGGTACAGTCACCTTTGAGAGGGAGTAAAGCTCCCCCCTCAGGCTCAAGGATTTCATGTTCGTTCTGGGCCTAAAGAAAAATATCATCTCTATTGCAGTTTTGGAATACCATGGTTATGATGTGATCTTCAACAAAGGAAAGCCATTCTTGAGACACATAGCCACATGAAAAGTGAAGCAGATTGGGCTTCATGTGAAGAACTTGTACAAGCTAGATGTGGAGGATTACGTTGCATTGAGCACAAAGGAAGAGGAGTTGCAAAGTCGCGATGTTAGTGAACTTTGGCATAGAATATTGACCATTTGCATCATGTCACTTTGAAGATCATGCAAGAAATAACCACAGGACTCCCCAATGGAGCACTTGAGCAGCATGATGTATGCAAAGGATGTACTTTGGGGAAGTACACAAAATCCACATTCCATGATCAGGACAACAAAGCACATGCAGTCCTAGAAGGGATCCACTCTGATGTATGTGGACCTTTCTCGACAACCTCCATTTCTGGGCACAAATATTTTATCATTTTTATTGATGACTTCCCATGGAAGTGTTGGATCTTCTTCATGTGGAAGAAGGATGAGACATTATCCAAGTTCACAGAATTCAAGGAACTGGTTGAGAAATAAATAGGCAAGAAGGTGAAGGCTCTCAGGAGTGATAATGGAGGTGAGTATGTGTTGAATGAATTTAAAAATTTACGTGCAAAAGAAGGAATTTAACGAGAGTTGATAGCACCCCACAACCCACAATATAATGGGGTGGCTAAGAGAAAGAACCATAGCATTGTGGGAGTATCAAGGGCGATGTTGCATGATCAAGGCCTACCTCTGCATTTGTGGGTTGAGGCATGCAACAAAACAATGTATTTTCTGAACCTGAGACCTCATCAGATTCCGAGCATGATTACACCAAAGGAGGCTTTCTTGGGGAGAAAGTTGAATGTGTCACACTTCAATATTTTTGGAGCTTCCATTTACTGCCATGTCTCCAAAGAATCAAGGAAGAAGCTAGAGTGGACAACAAAATTGGGGGTATTTGTGGGTTACAACAAAACTCCTCACAACTACCGTGTTTTCTTTCCATCCCTTAGAATGACAGTTATGCGAAGGGACGTAAAATTTGTTGAAGATGAAGAGATGTAGTAATCTCTTTAGAGGGAGCTTCATATCCCACTAGAAGAGGAAATTTTAACTCCAAAGGAGGATCCTTAGGAAGTTGCGGAGCAACCAAAATTGAGGAGCAGAGAGTGGAGATAGCCACTCAAGCATAACCATCCAAAGAAGGCAACAAAAGCACTAGGGAAGCTGAGAGACTTGTGCAAGATGCGATGGAGAATGTGGTTGCTCTTTCAAATTAGCATAGGAAGATAAGGTCACAATATCAGTACATTGGCTACATGGCTCTAATGACTGAGCTTGTAGAGACTGAGACATCCTATTTCAAGGAAGTAGTAGAGAAACCTGTATGGGTTGATGCAATGGGGGAGGAATACAAATCCATTGTAAAGAACAATGTTTGGGAAGTGGTCCAAATTTGTCGCCAAGGGGTACTCTCAAGTTGAGGGGATTGACTATGAGGAGACCTTTTCTCCTATAGAGAGGTACTCATCCATTAGATCAATTCTTTCTTTGGCTGCACAAATGGGGTAGAAGACCCACTAGATGGGTGTAAAAATAGCATTCCTCAATGGATTTATTGACGATGTGGTGTATATCAAGCAACCAAAAGGCTTTGAGACTTTTGATCAGGAGTCATGTGTGCAGAATCAAGAGCATTGTATGATCTCAAGAAAGCACCCCATGCTTGGTACACTAGGATTGATATCTATCTCACTGGTTTGGGTTTCACCAAAGTGAAGTGGATGCAAATATTTATAATATCTTGGTAGAAGGTTAATTGTTGATTATTGTCTTATGTGTTGATAATTTTATTTTAACTGGCGATGAGCAACTGATCATATCTTCCAAGAATGACCTTGTAAGAGATTTTGAAATGAAGGACATGAGTCTCATGCACTACTTCCTCGGATTGGAAGTATGACAAGGCAATGGGGAACTGTTTGTCTCTCAAGGCATGTATGCGAATGAGATACTTCATAGGTTTTGCATGGATAGTTGCAAACCCATAGAGACACCTCTAACGACCAACTGGAGGAATGAGGATGCCACTTTAGGTGGGGAAGTGTATGTTATTGTTTACCAACAGTTGGTGGGTTCACTAATGTATCTCGTGAACACATGAAAATATATTTGTTATGCAGTCATACAGTTTAACCAAGCTATGGTTAGGCCAACCAAATTATTTTGGAAGGTAGCTAAGCATGTTCTACGATACCCTAGAGGCACTACCCAGTTTGGACTATGGTACAAATGGATAGAGGGGGTGAAGCTAATTGGCTTCACAGATGTAGATTGGGTAGGGATTCCATCAGAATGAAAGAGTAATTCAGGTGGAATTTTTAGCATTGGGTCCGCAGTGGTTTCTTGGTACAGTGTGAAGAAAAGATATGTGGCACTCAACTCGGTAGAAGCCGAATACATGCATGACACTCAAGTACCATGTGAGGCAATCTGGATGAGAAAGACACTTGTTGGATTATTTGGTCAGAGGATGGATCCAACTGTGATTTACTGTGATAATCAGAGTTGCATCAAGCTCTCTGAAAATCATATTTTTCACGATCGATCCAACCATATAGATATTCTATATCACCAGTTGTGGGATTGTGTGTAGAGGCGGATAATGTTGTTGTAGTATATTATGCCAAAGGAACAAGATGCTAACATTTTGACAAAGGCCTTGCCAATAGGGAAGTTTGAGTTCCATAGGTGCAGGATAGGGGTGGTTGATAATCCCTTTCTTGTTGAGAGGGAGTGTTAAAAAATGCAAGAAAAAATTGTCAAATTTATTTTGCCTTGATTAAAATGAGAAAATTTGAATTTCCACATCAGTAAACAACCTGGATGATTTTAACTTGTGTGACATTGCTTGTGTCACCTAGTTTACTCAATAAGTTTGAGTTGGATTAGTTAGAGTTTAGTTCAACATGTGTTATTTCTAATTTATAGCAATCAAGATAAGTTATCTCAGGTTGTTTTCAGTTAAACTAGTTCCAACTTTTGGAGGAACTAGAGGACAATTAGTTAAGCAGTGGGACTTCATTCAAACTAAGTAATCATTGAATTAACTAATCAATCTTCCAAAAATAACTAGTGCATGCAGATAATTCGAGTTACCTGGTTGAGCTGGAGATTCCAAGGTAGTGTAACATCAATTGTAGATTGGTCTTGAGTGTACATGTGTTGCATGTAGTCACGTGATCAGCCTAAGGAATTGCACAATTCAATTTGAGGAATTTCCTAGATAATAGGGGCCTAATTCCTCAAGGAACAACACAAGGAAATAAGAGCTCAATCAGAGAAAAATTTGACTAAGTCTAGGTCAAAGGACTTCAGTGAGTAGGGAGATAGGTTATGCACTTACAGGGTGTGCTCAATTGAGAAAAGCAATTGTAATACATCTCTATTAATTTGATTAATGCAAGCAGGAATTGGGTTTTTTATAAGATTTATCTCCCCGGATAAAAATACTTTTTGCATGTGTGTTATTTCTTCTTGCATGCCTAAGATTTTTGTTATAAATTGTGAATTAATGTCTACATATAAGTAGAGTAGGTTTGTGTCTTGTTATTTTGATTAAAACTTCATGAGAAGTTTCAAATATGTAGCCTAATTTCTACATATCTAGGGTGGGATCATCTCCATCAAAACTAATGAAGAAGATAGGGCGTTGAAACCCTTAGTGCCTTAGGCTCAAGAAAATAAAAGATATTCCTATCCTAATCGATGATGAAGATGTGATTCCAATTCTCCTTTATTTATATATTTCCTCAAATGTGAGGGATTTCAAGTGCAACCCCCAATTTTGGCTTTTCTCCCCAACTACCCAAAATTTACCCAATGTTGCCCCAAAAAAATAGATAATTGGGTTCCCACCTTTATCAAAGTCTTATCCTACAAGGTTGGATAAGATATTATGTCCTCTCGTGGGAAATGTTGGACACCTAATCTGATAATTATTATGCTGTGGAAGTTGAATAGCCATTGGAGTCCAGGAGACCCCAAGAAGATGAATCCAATGGTCATGTAAAATGTATAAATGTATATTACTGTGAATAATAAATGCAAATAACACTTATTCTTTCATATCTTTTTTCCATTTTTGTGTGTTTAACATGGTATCAGAGCAAGCGAATTTTGGCCCTACTCCAATTTGAGCCACTTTTTTGCGGCCTCTCTGATAATTTTAGCTATGTCATATTGAGCTTATCATCGCACAATTTAGATACCTTACTTTAAGTTTCTAAAATATCTGCCATCCACTTAGGATTTCTACTTGTCATCCATACTTGATAACTCCTATATTTTGGCTTGTTAGCCCTCACACTCATGAAAGTTTGTTGATATATCTCGGTGCTATTTTTTCCATGATTTTCTACCTTTTCTAATGCTTGAAGGGCTACTCATGACCATCATTGAGCCTATTACTCTCAGCCTCCATTCCTTGTAGGGAATTTCTAACATTTTATCATTGCCTCTCTTCTTGGTACCTATGTCAATTCCCTGTCATGGTAGAAATACATGTCTCCCTATCTCTTTTAGTGTGATAACTGAACCAATTCTTTTATTAGCTAATCTGCACATCCAATGGTACCTAGGCATTAGTGCATCATCTTGGTTTTACCCTGTCTCTTTCAAAGTTGTATCATCCAATTGCTTATTCTTATGGTTAAAAAATTCCCATTGAAGCAGCACAAACCCAATTCCACACATTGGTATCACTCTGGAATTTTGAACCCTGTTTCATTGCATTAGAAGAATATTTGTCGAATAATGCAAATCCTTAGCTTTGTTGTCTATCTTCTTTGGCCATATCTTCTCATTTGGTATTCTTATCTCTTCTCTCTTTATTTGTTAAGTGTGGACTAGGGTTTCATATCTTTATTATAAAGTATCTTTATTATTTTGTTTCCTCTGCCCATATTGCACACACATATTAATCATCAACCATTTGATCTCTAAGACTTACACCACAAAAAACACTTACTCAATCTATGTGTGACCCTTCTGCATACGTAGCTGCGAGGGAAAGGAAAGAAACCCCGTTTGCATGCCTTGTTGTGTGCGAAAGTAAAGAGTTCTATAAATGACTTCTCTAGCATGGGTTACCTATATCTAGAAGAGCGTTGAATGGGCCTTCCTTCTATTCATGTGGAAAAATGTTGGCAAACTATAAAGTTCTATTTTGAATTCTAAATTGTAAATATTTAATGACATTTTATTTCCAGTTTTAGGTTGCATTAGTAGCTATTGCAGTTGTAGTTTATTAGAAAAGGAAAATCATGGTAATTTTTTCTTGTGCCTGGCTCTCAAACAAAGCATAACATGTTTCTTGAATCCTGCATCAATTACTTATAAATTTAATAGAGATATTGACAACTGATGTGTGATGTGGTTCTCTGCCTTGACTTGTGCAATGTATGGTGTGTTTTGGATGACTATTGGCTTTGATGGAGCAGCTTAAATGGTGATGTGCATTGAAGGTTCTCTTAAAATATAGCATTGAAGGTTATACATTGAACTCTTGTCTTTTTCATTGGTATTATATTGTTATTGAATTACGCTAATGGTTGTGTTTCATTGAGCCTTTGAAGTCATTTTTGGTTATACATGCACCCTAGTATGACGGGTCTCTATTGTTTAACATGTTTATAGATATACATTAGAATTTTGTTGTAAGTATTTTGATTATTTAGGGCCATGATCCACCTCGGCTCATAGTAAAAGAAGCTTATGGAATTGATAGTGGTGCATTTCTAGACCTTTATTTCTTGCTAAGATAATGACTAGACTTATTGAGGCATTAGAGTTCCTAAAAAATTTGATACACTCCATTTATCATGATATAGTAAAAATTAGTAAGGACACACTTTTTTACATTAAAATTTGTTTGTAAAATGCATAAGACAAGATTGATTTCTTGCAGCTTGAGTCACAGGTACAACATGATGAGTTACAATAGAAAAGACATCATTTTGAACTTGTTTTTATTTAGAAAAATGCTCTATTTGAGTTTGAGGCAGACTCCCATTAGCTGCATAAAGTAATGAAATCAATGAAGTAGATTTTAATTCAGATCCAATGCCCACTACAGGAGTACATTTGCATAAAGATGCAGAAATTCAGTCCGCACTTCCTAAGCCAATCGGCAGATCTTGGAAGAGCTTGTCAATAACAAGAATAGAACAGGTCTTGGATATGAAAAGGAGGTTTCCATTCATACTCTTACTATTCCAAACACATTAAATTTCAAAGTGTTGGTTTTCTTTATGGAAGTTCATCTTCACTTGTTTTAAATCTTGCTCCTCTTCCAAAGCAAACACAAATTATCAAATGCCAACATTATAACCAAGTTGGCCATTTAAAATATCATTGTCTTGGTCTTTATCTGTGTAAGCATTTTGGTCTAACACTCATCATTCAAAAAAACGCTTCAGAAACAAGCATCCTACAAGAACAAAGATTCACCTTGGATGGATCACTTCTTGGCAATGAGCTTCAATGGCCAAGAAGATATTTCAATCATATTTCAAAATTTCTTGTAGAGTATTAAAAAGCCTTGTAGTTGAGTTTCCTTTATCTTCTCACCTTTTATCTGACAGAGGGGGAATTGATGGTTATCTACAAGTTTCAAATATAAATTTAGTGTGCCTAAGCCATAACCTGAACCTTCTTCCTTAGCCTATAACCAAAGACAACCATACCCAGATTCAAATTTGTAGAAATTTGGACCCACAAGCCTGTCCCTCGTCTCATTTTTATATTTATTTTACAGTGGTATGTGCGAGGGGTGTGGGGAATGGAGTGGAGAGAGGTGCAGCGGGGTTACTGTCTCTCTGCGGTGAGAGTTTCCCATGGGGTATGGCAAAGGGATGAGGTCAGAGCTAGGGGGTGATTCTGCGCTGTACAGATGAAGACAGGCATGGTGGTCCTGGGTTGGTCGCTGTCTCAGGAATTAAATGGACCATACTTGTACGCGGTAGGGTCAACGCAGGTAATATTGAGTCTTGGGACAACACTGAGCCGTAAGCCGTTGGTCACAAAAAATAGTACGTCCCACCTACGAAAAAGGGCCTAAACAGCCCTATGCCTGTCAGTCAAGGAATGTGCTATTATCCCCTACTGAGCCCAGCATAATGGGGTTGGTCAGGAATGAATCTGCAATCTGCAGTTAGCTTGTACTGGATAAGCAGTTAGCTTGTACTGGATAAGCAGTTAGCTTGTACTAGATAAGCAGTTAGCTGGTCAGGAATGAATCTGCAATCTGCAGTTAGCTTGTACTGGATAAGCAGTTAGCTTGTACTGGATAAGCAGTTAGCTGGTCAGGAATGAATCTGGTTCCTTGCCCAGCATAATGGGGTTGGTCAGGAATGAATCTGGTTCCTTGAATGATAAGGCAGTAAGCTGAGCCCAGCATAATGGGTTGGAAAGGAATGCATCTGGTTCCTTGCCCAGCATAATGGGGTTGGTCAGGAATGAATCTGGTTCCTTGCCCAGCATAATGGGGTTAGTAAGTAATGAATCTGGTTCCTTGAATGATAAGGCAGTAAGCTGAGCCCAGCATAATGGGGTTGGTAAGGATTGAATCTGGTTCCTTGAATGATAAGGCAGTAAGCTGAGAATGAGAAGGCAGTAAGAAAGTGAAGGTGGGCTGGTCTAATTCTGACCCGCTAAGATTCATTCACCAAAGTAGGGTATACCAAAACCTGTTTTGCGCATAGTTTTAAATCATCTTTTTAGTTTACTTGTCACTTCATAGATATCTGTCATCTTAAAGATCACTTAGATGACCATAACCCAACAACCTTACAAATAAACAATTACTCTCATAGATGTTTCCTATCATGTTGAAGTGGGAAAAGTGTCATGAGTATTTGGGTTATTTTCATTATTATTTTAAGGCAACCATTAGTTTGAGTTGACTTATCTATTTGTTTATCATTGTTGCTTTGGGTTTAGGATGATTTGGATAGATAGTTCGTCTTCATGAAGTGTGTCCTTTTTAGGTTGTGAGAAATTCTTTATAGGATAGCATGGGAAAGGTACAATGTTCCATCCATACACAAATAGTATGAATCAACACACACCACTCCTCAGACCTTAATACTCTGTCTCGTCCTTTTGCAATCACACCTAGTAGATTTATCTTTGTTATGGTAAAAGTTGGAAAACACTTTATCTAATTTGATTTATTTTTGTGCATTCAACTTCATATTGAAAATTTGTGATGCCTATCCCATGTAATGTCACCTTGAATTAAAATTCTATACAAAATTAATATCTCTCTCTCTATATAACATATCCCATATAATGTAATGCCACCTTTAATTTAAAATTTGTGCATAATTAATAAAATACACATATTTAAAGTACATCAATGTAGATCCATTTTAATTTGAGATCTTTTAAACACCAATATATGTATATCTCAATTGTTTGTTTAATTTCTTTCATTACCCAATGAATTCAGAGTTAAGATGGATTTATGTTTTTTTCTATTTGTAGAAACTTTTATTACTTTTTCAAAAAAGCAAGTATTACAAGATCAACATTAAGAGCGAGATGGACTCAACCTGCAAAGTGGGAAACCAGATTTGTTGGCCATCTAGTTGCATTATAAGCCATCCAAAATCTAAATTGTTTGAGATTGTCTAGCACAACAATATAAACTTGACAATCCTTATGACTCATATTAACCAAAAGCCTATGCCATATGTACAAAAATTCCTCGCTAATCATCTAAACAAGACCATATTGAAACATCAGAATAACCATACTATGCTAAAGACCATACTAATCAACAAAAGACTCAACTAGCATCGGGTCTTTGGTGCTGGACCCTGACAACTCAGTTTGGGGCAAGCAGGGGAAGTTCTTAAATTCAATGTTGGGTTTCCTATCGCAAGGCCTCCTCACCCTCGAAAGGCGGGTATAAGAGAAAATCCCATCCCCCCCAACCTCCAAAGGACTAAACTCAACCTTATTCCATAAGGACATGTCTTGACTGACCATCGAAATCCATATACAATAAATACATATCACATAAATCATTTTACTCAGAAGGTGGCTAGTCTGAACATACCAGGAAAGGCTGAGACAGAGAGGTGATACCTTGCCCTCGACAACTTGGACCTGGGAATTACTTTCGCCTCCGAAAACCTCCTTGGAAGAACTCTATGCCATTGGAAACCCAGTGAGGGAGCCTTATTTATGGTTCTCATAGATCTGCTAGCTGCAACAGATTTGGTGGTTGCTTTTTGATAGCTCTCCAAATGTCTTCGTTCATGGTAATTAAACTGCCTAGACGTCTCATGCATGATGAAGCTTGTGTGGGAATGGCCACGCCACCTCCCCCGCATTACGTTCACTAATTGCATGACAATGGTTAGTTTTTTTTTTTTTTTAATCAATTATTGTTTTATGCATGTAATAATAATAGTTTTAATTTAAGATCACAATTTGGTCAAATGTCAAATTAATGTCTAAGAGTCCCTTGTATATAGCATAAAAGACCTCCTTCACACAATGATTTCACTATTTAGTTTATGAACATGTACATAATCAACAACACATATTCTTAATACTTAGATGTACCCACATTATATACACAAAAGACCAATATACATTAACTCTATTGACAAAACCTTTTGTATTCATAAAAATGAAAATTTAACACCATTATAATATTACCATCATAGATCCATCTCAAGTGTGAATCTACCAAGTGTCGAGAGATCAAATCTTTCAAGATGCAAACGTCTTTTTGATTGCAAAATTTGAGGGAAGGTTTATCACTTCAAAAGATTTGATTCCTCTCGGTTCTTGGTAAATCTCGAGTTAAGATGGATCTATGTTGATTCCTTTTTCTTGTTTGCTAGATTATGTGAGTTTTGAGATGACTGACATGCCTAACTTGTGACTTGAGTAGCTAGGAGCCACGTGCATCTAAGCTTTCAAAATCACTCGGGGATCACACCCAGCTTGGGCCACACTAGCCCTTAGCATGACTGGATTTTTACCCACGAAGTTTCAAATTGCACGATAGAGTGCCTTAGCATAACACCTTGTCTCCGCCTACTCTACACCCCATAAGGGATCTATGATGATTCTTAATAATACTATTTATATTTACATAAATTTCACATCTTTATATACAAAAATAGTTTAATTTTTAATTTTATTAAAATCTTTGATAATATATATGCTTATCAATTAAATTTAAATATAAATATACTAATTATTATTTTCTAATTATATGTTTCATGGTTTTTTTTCTTTTTTCCTTTTTTCAATTTCTCAAATTCATATGGAAATTTGTTTTTCACAAAAATTGAATTAACAATACATCCATTCACCATCAATTTTTCTAATCCACATGAAAATTTGCTTTTCACAAAAATAATTAACAATATATCCATTCACCATTAATTTAAAACCTAATAAACATTAATTTAAACCCTAATAAACTTCCCTGATTCAAATTGTGCACTATTTTGAATTTACATGATTATACATATGTTTGTTTTTAATTTTAATTAAATTAATAAAATATAACCAGTTTTTTTTTAAATAATCTAATTTTAGATTTAAAGATTCCCCACTAAACTAAACTGTATAACACCTCTAGAACACCACTCACTATTCCCACCAAAAGAACACCTCCCACCCAAACCCAAAAAAAATCAAAACCCCTATCAAGTTGTCATTGTCAATTTAACTAAAACGAGTAACCTACCCTTGCAGTTGCTTTCACCACTCAAGGTTGAGTGGTGATCTCGATATCTAATAGAGGTTTAACATGTAGGAGATACTATGGAAATCGTTTTACCTTGGGTGGTGATCTCGATATCTAATAGAGGTTTAATATGTAGGAGATACTACGGAAATCGTTTTTATAATACTTTATCTGTCGCCCACGGCGGTAGATTGCGATTAAAAAGTAACTAAGAGAGTTCAGGGGGTGGGGCTGTTGCTCTTGTTCCTCTCGAGTTAGACGACCCCTGACAATTGCTTTTACGTTTCAAGCTACTCTCAGCATCTAATGGAGGTTTGATATTCGACGATACTTGATTTGCGCAAATACCTAGTATACATAACAAGATATTATACTCTGTTCCTCGCCCTAGATTGCGATTGAAAGCAAGCGAGACAGTCGGGGGGCGGGGTTGCTGCTGTTGAAGGCGCCTTGGGCTGTATAGTAACAACACAGCCACTGAAATCATTGCTGGGGCGTCGGTAAAGTTGCAGAAGCAGCAGGACGACTAACAGGATGAAGCAGAAGCGAAAGGGCCATCAAGTTGATGACCCAAAATATTCTGTCCAAACCCCCCAAGAGGACGACACACCTAACGAAAGCGGCCCTGCTTCGGAAGAAGTGGAGAGTAGTGACGAAGAAGGCGGCAATAGCAGCAACATCGAAGATGATATTATTTATTCTTCTTCCGAAGAAGACCCCGTTGTTAGTTCTGATTACGAAGAAGACGAAGACGCAGAAAGTGATGCGGAGGGTGTGACTGCAGAGCAAGAGTTGGAAGGGGACATCGACAATGCCCTCCAAAATTATATGGGAACCCTTAATGTTCTTTCCAATTTTCATGGAGAGAACCTTAAAAATGCCGAAGGTGAAGATACTTCTGGGGATGATGATGACGAGGAGGAGATGCCTAAAAGAGCTGAAGAGTCTGATTCTCCGGAGGACGAGAATGATGCGAGGCCTAAAAGAGCTGAAGAATCTGATTTTTCGGAGGACGAGGATGAGGAGAGGCCTAAAAGAGCTGAAGAGTCTGATTCTTCGGAGGACGAGGTAAAATCCTTATCTACATAGTATATCAGATGTTGATAGGTTTGGTTTATATGCTGTGGTTTATATGAGCTTTGAAGTTAACATTACGTGGATGATGGGTAGGTTCCTTCCAGAAACACTGTTGGAGATGTTCCCCTCCGTTGGTATAAAGATGAACAACACATTGGCTATGATATTAAGGGTAAGAAGATCAAGAAGCAGCCTAAAAAGGACCAGCTAGATTCATTCCTCGCTAGTACAGATGATTCCAGTGACTGGTGAGTTTGAAATTTATTTCTTTTCAGCAAAATACTAACTTTGACTGTTGATACAAAACGGAGATGTACACATTGGCATTTTATAAGAATGACTGAGCTGCCATCCTGCGGCCACAAACACTATCTATGTTCGAAATTGGGCAGCCTACGACCCAGAAACATGCATAAGTCCTGTTAGATCACGCAGCAGCAAGAGGGGCTAGCAATGTTCAGCGGATTATCGTTGGCTTTGAATGTTGGCCCCGAGTTTGTAAACTTTTGTGTTCATGATGCGAGGTTTTTAATGTTTTCAGATTAGTCGCTGGTATTGGCACCTCTCCGACCGTAAAAAGCATTTACAGCAACAATGTCCTATTTCTCATTCAAAAATATTGTTTGTCTGTCTTTTCTTGGGGCCAATTTTATGGCTCGGTGGATTGTTTTCGATATTGTAATCTGATTTATCTCCTATTGACAACAAACGTTTCAGATACGAATCGTTCGTTCAAAAAACTACATGGAGCCAGATAAGATATGATAGGATAATTTTATTTATGCCTTATGGTAGGTCAATGGGACTTAAAAGTACAACCTGTGTAAGTACACTGTGGGAGTGCAAATGCAGCTCCTAACGCTATAAATAATAATAATCTAATTTAAAGTAACAGACAAACAGACCTACAAACAGACCTTAAATTGACATATGGGATTGCCTTGTTTGTGGGACAAGGGACCCCTTCATGCAGTGATTTGACTGCTTAGTCCATGAAAGTGTACCCTAACCCCTTTGGATATGGATCCATAACCTCCAAGGAAGAAATACATGTTCTTATCCATTAGGTCCACTTAGAGTGTGTTTTCACAAAACCTAGCACCTTAATGCCTTTGACAAGCTGCTAAGACTAGTAGAATATGGAAGTGTTACCACTATCACCTAGGCAACAACTTCCCTCTCTTTAATGAAGGATGGGTACTACAGAAGGGGGACTTCCCTAGTGGCTTTGAGGGTTCCTAAGGCAAGAATAAATCAAGTCTAAGGACATTTATCTAACTACTAACAAGAGCACCACTTAAGATATAATATTCAAAGCAAGGATAAGGTGGTTTATTAATGAATTTCCATATTTGAGAGGTGGATGATTCAGGCCAATTTAAGAGGCTTAGCAAGTAAATATATATGAAAGGAAGATATGCAAACACTACAAAAGAAGAAAATGTTATGGCTGTTGCAAAACTTTCCTGAAAGATGATAAATTGCAACAATAAGACAAATTATAATAGCAACAAATGTATCAGCTCTTGGATAAGTAATTATTATTTAAAACTATGGTTTAAACAATGGATTAAACTAGGGTTTTATTAAACTAACTAGATCTGAAAATTGAGATGCATATAACAGCCCTAAATGACAAGACATCTAGCCTTAATAGGGTTGTAAATGAAATCAGCAAGACAAAAAATATGATAATATAGTTAATTCTAAGTCTTTTAGATGCACAAATACCCAAAATGTTTTGCTTTTTTATAGTTGAAAATTTGTGTAAGGTTGTTGTCAACCCTAATCCAACCCTAAAACAAAAAGAAATAAAAGTTAGATTTTGAATTTTATGATGGAATATTGGGATAAAACTTTTTTTTTGGGCATATGGGGATCAACTAAGGACTCCCTTGAGGAAATGAAAGTAGAGCTAGGGTGATGACTAGGGTTGTCCACCATAAACCCTCGAAGATCCACCACGTACTTTTACAATGTTGAGATTGTAACTTGGAAGGTGATTTTGCATGGATCAGGTGTCATGACATGCAGCCGGTCACCTTAATTCTCTCCTACGACAATTTATTAATGAATTTCCTAAGTCAAGACTTTAGATGACAATTTAATTTAATTGCTGGGTACCTTTTTTTTATAAAAAAAGGAAAATAAGTCAACGACAGATTAAGTCGTAGCCATTGAGCTCAGTAAGGTGAGATCTAATCTCAATTGTTGAGATTAGGGGTTTTGCTTGAGATTAGGGTTTGATTTTTTAGGTTCAAGCCAAAGGAGATGCACATTCAATTTGGCACGAGTTGGGATTTAGTGGAGCGCAGTGTTTGGCAGTGAGAGTGAGAAAAGGCTAGATCGGGCTAGCTAGAGCAAGATCAAGGCAAGTGAAATTAGCAGAGAGGTCGAGTTTTGTCTTTGGCCAAGAGGCCAAGTTTCTTTGTATGTCGAAGTTTTTTGCTGGGCCATGTGTGTGGGTCATACAAGAGTCGAGTGGGAGAAAGAGGGCTGAGATCTTTTGCTGGGTATTTCCCGAAGCAAATTCATGTGTAACTGTTGTAAGAAAATATTCACTGCGAAAAAGATGTGGGATGTGCTCATAAAATTATATCGGAGCGATTATCAGAGTCAAAAGATGATACTCAAGGACAAGTTGCGTGGTATAAGAATGTCCAAGGGTGAGAGCATACATCTTATTTGTCTAGGTTGACACGGGTCATGATTGCATTGGTTGTTGTTGGAGAGATGATTGTCGAGCAAGAGCTAGTGCATATAGCCTTGAATGGTCTTTCGAAGCACTGGGAGGTCTTTATCAAGTGTGTTATGGGTTGGGATCACCTACTTGATTGGGCAAAACTTTGGGAAACATTCTCTAATCAGAATAAGGTTGTTTTTTTCCTGAGAAAATATCTTGTAATTTTATTGCTGAAAACAAAAATACATTCTGTAAATGCTAAGACACATTCAGGATATAGCCAAAACAACCTTCACAAAAAACAAGCATAAAGCTCCAATATCAATCCTCCAACAGAGTAACCTCATAAGTCCATACAAAAAATCACAACCTAGTGCCGAACTCCCCAAAGAATACAATATGGCGCAAAGGCTCGCATAATCAACCCCTAAGGGGATCAAGTTAACAAGGGATGAACCTAGAAGGGTCGAAGCCAAAAGAAAACAGGAATTGGCCCATGATCCCAAGCAATTGCTGACAAAACCCAAGCCACTGTGCCATGAGCAACCATGCTCCAAAAAATGTGAACTTGCACGGAGGAGCCACCAACCAGGCACCAACAAAAGATCCCAAACCATGAGCCATGGAATGAGCAGCAAAGCGACCCGTGACAAGCAGAGAGATGCAACAAACAACCCACTCCAATAGCAGCAACAACTGGCAAGAGCTGCAATAGGAACACCAGCTAGACTTAATAACCTTTTCCTGAGAGCTACTAAAGCACAAATAAAAGCAAAGTATTTTGTAATTCAAAGGTTGAGCATTTTTGAGCAATAAAGCTTCTTTTGCGAAAAGTTGGTGATGAACCTCATCTTTCAACAATGAACTTAAAGTAGACAAAGCATTGACCTTTTGCTTGAAAACAGAGTCACACCAATGTTTCCACAAAATAGATGACATCACAATCCATCTAATGCCGTTGTTTGGAAAAAAACATAGTGAACAAGAGCACAACCATCCCCAAATAGAGCAACTTGCCAATGCCCTAAAAGAACATTGAGTTATGATCCTCAAACCAACTACAGCAATGCTGGGCAAATAGACATTCCTATAAGATGTGCTTAATGGTCTTTTGGTACTGAGAAAATGGACATAGGCCATCCGATAAGACTAGTCTTGGTCAACTTGGCTTTAGAGAAGTTCCTCTGACAAATGAAAAGTCAAGCAAAAACCCTCAACTTATAAGAGTGGTGCACAATCCATACATTGTGCAAATACGATACCTAACACTCCTTTGACTACTTGGATACCGATAGAGTAATGAGAATTGGAGAAAGCACAATGAATTAGAAGAAAACAAAAATAACAGATTTACACTTGATTTTCCACAAAACATATATCATGCAATCCACAAGCAATGCCATATGTTAAAATTTGGCAGCTCAGAGATGAATTTCTCTAGAAGAAATCATATCTTTTAGTTTTGTTTGAACCACTTATATTAAAATTTCGTTTCTAATAATTCTAATGTGACTTTCCAAAAATAGTAAGTCACATATCAATTTGGAAGTGACTTTCTAAAAATAGAAAGTCGTGTCTAAATGATCAAGGATGATCTCGACATATGGAATCCACTCTAAAATCAAATCAATCATGATTATACAAGTCAAGAATTAATATTTTTATCCTTACTAGTATTATTATTATTATGATACTATTATTTATAAAATAGTCTAAAGTTATTCACCTTTAATGGATTAATAAAAACAAATTCTCTCATGAAATAACTAAATTAAATTGAGAATCTCTTACTTGGCAAGTTGAACCTCTCTTTTGGAAGAAACTAGTAACTCCACACATAAGAGAATGTAACTCTCCCTCACTAATTCAATGTATGGCAAAAGTGTAACTCATTAAATGCACTTGTAACTCCCTCCTTCAATTTGATTCGTGACTTTCACCAAATATTTGCTCATGTCTAAGTGTAACTCTCTCTCTCCCTAATTCAAATTGTAACTCTTCAGGGCATGTGTACCTTTCTCTCTATTCTTGGGATGAGTTACACATCTCCTCAAGTAACTCCTCCTTCATGGACTCCTATTATTTGCTCAAGGCATGGATTCATTTTGTAACTCCTTCTCTCTTTCCAATATTTGCTCATGTCTAAGTGTAACTCTCTCTCTCCCTAATTCAAATTGTAACTCTTCAGGGCATGTGTACCTTTCTCTCTATTCTTGGGATGAGTTACACATCTCCTCAAGTAACTCCTCCTTCATGGACTCCTATTATTTGCTCAAGGCATGGATTCATTTTGTAACTCCTTTCCTTTCTCATCTATTTAAGCAAGAACAAGTGAGAGTTGAGAATAGCATGTTCATTGTGAAGAAGGAGAGCTAGTGTTGAGCGTATGCAAAAGAAGTGTGAAAACAAGTGAAGAGTAAGAGCAAGGGAAGAGCTGGAGCAAGTGTGAAAGACAAAGATTTGATCAAGAGAAAGAGGAGATCTTCAAGCAAAGAGCAAGGGCACTTCAATTGTAAGTTGATCAGACATTGGTGACTTTATTCATTCTCATTCTTTATCTCTCTGTACTTTGCTAAACAATTTAAGAAATCTAATAAAAGAATCATTTGGGTTTTCCCCTTGTGGGTTTTTCCTTGGTCGTTGGACCTAACTCTTAGTGTCTCATATTTGTGTTTGGCTGTCTTCATATGATCCTTAAGTTTATGTTCTACCTACAATTGTTGATCTGAAAAGTTGTGAAGAAGAAATTTGCATTCTAAGTAATTGTAACAGCATAATACATGCAACTTTCTGCAAAGTACATTCAATTTTCATCAAAGTACATTCAACTTTCTGCTAAGTAAGTTTAGTTTTCTGCAAATTACATTCAATAGTCAAACTGATGAAGACTCCTATATAAGTGAAGCTTCAATTCTAGAAATAAACTAGAAATAACTCATCATAATTGAAGTCTATTTTATGAGGACAATTCGAGGTCTTCATTGGCTAAGGCACAAGCTAGAAGACCTTGCTCGCTACATTTTCAACACTCCCTCTTAGCAAGGAAAGAACTTTTGGAAGAAACTCTTCCACCCGGATCTGTCTTCAACACCACCACATAATTTGCTGTTGCAATTGCTCCCTTGGACTAGAAGACTTCCTTGCTTGTTGCCAAATCTGATCTGAATACTCGTTGCTTCCAACCATACTCCTATTTTGTGAGTCTATCGCCTTAGTCATAAGTGCCATGTACCCGTGTATCTCTGTGGCTGCTTGCTCTGCCTGAAGGTGGTACTGGGAGGTCCAGCTCTCTTTTGATCCTCCTTGAACAAATCTTCAACCCACTTGGCTTGAAGTCTCCTTATACTGGGAGTCATTGACTAAGTGGCTGCCTCCACTTACCTTGGGCTCTGCTCCTCATCATCCAGTTGGTTGACCCACTTGCTAATTAGCCAAGGCTCAAACTGTGATACTGGGTGAGGCTCCTTCTTGAGTAGCTTCTTCTCAGGTTCTCTAGCTTCCTCTTGCTCTAAGGACTACCTCAGAGCCCTGCTCTGCTGAGCCATCACTTCTCTACTCTGCGCACTCCCTATCTTGCTGCTTAAAGGTTGTGCCTGTCTCAACTTGTAGTAGATACATATTCTTCTTCCTTACACCTATCTACTTCTTACATCCAAAAGCTAAGTGTTGGAGGTAAGCCTTACCTCTGTTGAAGATGACATCTTAACTCTTGTCCTCAAGGGTAGTTACTGAAACAAGGTTGTGCTTCGGGCCTAGAACATAGAGGACATCTTTGAGATGGAGAGAGCTACCTGACTCCCTCTCAAAACTGACAGTACCAACTCCACTAGTTGTGTACTTTCCATCATCTCCTAGCTCAATCAGAAACTGCATGTCTTTCTCCTTCAAGTGGCTGAAATACTCCTCGTTCTTGGTCATGTGGAAGGATACTCTTAAATCAATATACCATACACTATTGTCTGCTGAGCTTTCCATGCAAGCTGTCAATAAGAAATCTTTCTTGAACTTAGTAGAAAACACATCTACCTCAGCTGTTGCAGCCACATGATCCTTACTGGACTCCTTTCGATTAGGACACTTAGTGGCATAGTGTCCAAACTCATGGCAATGGAAGCACTTGTTCTTGCTTAGATCCTTCTTCTTCTTCTCGCCCTACTGACTGGACTCGGCCTCTCCTTCTCTTGGCTTTGCAACCTTTCCCTACCAGGGAAAAGTTCTCCAAACCTAAGTGAACTTTGAAAGATATGTGATGATGGGCTCTCCTTTGCTCATCCGGATGCTTCTTAGCTTCTCCTTGAGGGCAATCTGCTTGGCATCATTGGAACCTTGATATAGGTCTAAGATGGCTTTAAACATCTCATATGTTGTCTTCCTCTCATGGAGACAAGGGATAATATGATATTTGATCCCCTCGAATGATCCTCCTCGCCTTGGTGTCATTCTTGTTATGTTGGATCAATTGTTGGGCATCTTGAGGTGGAGCTGTTGCTTGCTTCACATACTTGAGCACTCCATTATCTTCCAACACCATTGATATCTACTCCTTCCATGAGCAGAAGTTCGAGGCTCCCTCTAAATTGTGATATGCCCCGAGTCCTTGGAATGCCATACTGTCATCCAAAGGATTGCTTTGCTCTTCAAACTTTAGCGTAAGCCTTTTGCTTGATGTTGCCCACTAACTGGTCAACCTAGCGTTGGTCTCTATGCTGATCTCTGCTTTGGTACCATGTTAAATTTCCATGAAACTCTTCAACTACTTAGATGAATAACTGCAAATTGAAATCTAGTTTACTTTCACCAAGATACAAAGTCTCTTAACAATTCATAAGCAACAGAATAAAAACATAGAGATAAAAACACATTACACAAAATTGACACACTTATTTTTCTCAAGAAACCCAACAGGTAAAACATGCTTCCTTGATGTGGTGTTTTATTGAATGTTCTAAAGCAATTGATTCTATTACAAAGCAATTTGTCTCTCTGAGCAATCATTTTGCTTCTCTCACAAATCTCAACTTATATGGTTTATCTTGGCTTGCCTTGATCACTGCTTGATCTCGACCCTCTAGCTCGCAACCAATCCTTTGCTGCCTCCTTGACTTGCTCGACAAACTTTGCTTCGTTTCTCAATTCTGCTCCTCCTTTCTTGTGCACTGGAGGCCCTAAATCCTTGCACAATTCACCTATTTCCTTGCGCACTGGAGGCCCTAAATCCTTGCACAATTCACCTATTTCCTTGCGCACTTCAAGCCCTATTTTCTTGCGCATTTGTGCCCTATTTCTTAGCGCACTTTCTGCCTCATATTCAGTAGGGCCCAACTCACATTCTCTGCACACAATCACCTCCTAAATGCTTGTGCACTTGTTCCTCCTATTTCTTGGGAAACATTTCCTATGCTCTCCACAATCAAGGATCCTCTCACAAACTTATGAGCTGTCTTGTCTCACAAACCTTATGAAAATCCTTGTGCCTTTGTCTTCTTTATAGGTCCAATTTGAACATGCAAGGAGACCTAACTCAAATTTAGAACTCAAGTTCTTGATTGATGAGTTAAGTGAGAGTGGTACTCTTTCTCTTGTTGTAAAGTGTAACTAGGTTCGGTCTTCATAATGACACATGTAATTGTGATTTTATGTAATTGATGAAAATAATAAAAATAAAATTATTATTGTAATGCTTGTCTAATGTGTTTCATGAGCAAGGAATTTTATTTTAGTAATGTCTCCCATTGTGAGCCTTTAGGTTTCGTCATTTAGTGATAAAAGTCAAATTGAGTCAATCTCATGTATGAAGGACCCTTCTTGGGCATGTTACATTTTGTATGTCATTAGATAAGTATAAATAGCCCCCCAAGGCAAGCACAAGCATCTCCCTTCAAGTCAACTTCAAAAAAGAATAATAATATCTCTCCAAATGACACATCAACCTAGCTAGATGACAAGTTGACTTATTATGAGGCTACAACAATTATAAATAGGGCAACACATCCACATTTCAGAGCAAGAATTTCAGTGTAGTTCTGAAGTTTGTAAGTGATGTGAAGATCAACGAAATGGTCAAGGAAGGTAGCCTATAACCAACGAGTGAAAGAAGAAGAAGATCGAACCAATTTCAGAGCTGTTTTGGGCTCTATCTTGTCACACGTGCGAAGTAAAGAGGCAACTTTTGTTGCAGAAGTAACCAAGGGTATTTGTGGAGGATTCAAGGTTGGCAAGGTCACTTAAGAAGCTGAAGTCATCAAGCCGAAGTATGTGAGGGAGTCGCCTCTCCAAGTGAAGTGATGACAAGGTGTAGAGGTTGGTTATCATACTCCTCACATGCTGCAATAAAGTGCAGGTCTAAAGTAGAAGGAAGACGAGTTTGAAGGGTAGCTGAGAAGAAGGAAGGAGCAAAACTTTGACTAGTATTGACTTGGGCACGAAGGAAAAGGAGTGGAAGGGAACTTGTGTCTTGCTTTTGGAGAGGCAAATAGGTCAAGGGTCTTGGTCTTGGTATTCGTCAATTGGAATCTCTATAAGAAGAAGAATTTGTTCAGGTTTTCCTCTCAAGAGTGGGAGGTTTTGGCCTTGGATGATAGCCTATATTCTGTGTGTCTTGTCTCTTTATGGTTTATGCATTGGTAGCTGTTTGATGAAGATTAACATTATAATAACATAATAAAAAGAAGATCCTAATCAAGAAGTAAAAAACATTCACAAGCAGTTACTAATAGAAGAGAAATCACTTGATCTCGATGCTCTAGAGTTCTCAACATGGTATCAGAGCTAAGGTGAGAAAGTCAAGGAAGGGCATCTTATCAAGGGACACTCAAGGATAAAATCTCGAGGAAGGCATCAAAGCAAAGATCATCTTTAAGACAAGATCTACAAAGGAAGCATTATAACCCTAGATCGATGAAGGAGTCTTCAAAGAAGTCTTGAGATCATCATCAAGAAAAGAAGGCCAAGTTGAAGAGATATACGAATCAAGGTCCTTACCATTGAAGACATCACCAAGATGTCATCATTGATCTTCATCAAAGGATCCAAAGAGATCCCACTCTCTGTGGGATGAAGGATCATTCTTGAAGAAAACTACCTTCATCAAGGAGGAGTTTTCTATTCCCTATATCGTCATCAACATCAAAGAAGCAACAAGGAGAAGGAGCATCCTATCAAGTAAGTATATCCATGTCCACCTCCGAATCTGTCAAAATGTCTTTTTGCAAGGAAAGCAACAAATTGTTTGGGGCTTCAAACTATCTTGCATGGAAGAAAAGGACAAATTTGAATCTCATTGAAAATGAGGTGATGGAACATGTCAAAGGATCTATCACAAAACTAGGAAAGGAAGATGCTCAAGCTCTTGCAAAGTATATGAAAGGGGAAGTTAGGGCTCAAAGGATTCTCATAGAATCCATCAAGGATCCCCTCATCCCATATGTATCCAAACTCGAAACTTCAAAAGAAATGTATGACAAACTGGTAGAGTTGTATTACGTAAGTATCGTTGGAGAAGTCATCTCATTAAGGCAAGAACTCTACAAGCTGAAGATATCAATGGAAGATGGAATAGCCTCATACTTTATGAGGAAATCTGAAATTTGGGATCAACTACAAGATCTCGGAGAATTTATGTTTGATAGAGAAATGAGTATAGTTGTATTAAATGCACTACTGGAAGAGTGGGGTAACTTTATTTCAAATATTTATGGGAAGAAAGAAGCAAAATCAAGCTTATGCAACAATGACAAGGAGAAAGGGTGGAAAGTCTAGTTCTCGGAAAAGAAAGGGGACATGGGTAAGATTCAATGGTATGGGTGTCAAGAATATGGGCCCTACTAAAGAGATTGTCCTAAGATCAAGAAGGACAATAGCAAAAGAGGAAGAGAAGAAGCTCATATCACTGAAGAAGTGGAGGAAGCTGAATAGAAGAAGTCCAAGAAGGAGAAAGTAATAGATCTTGACTATTGAGATAATCTTCCTCACATAAGTTCTTTTCAAGTTCCTAAGTCTTCTGTTGTAAGATATGGCTATCATGATTCACTAAGTAAAATAATGGGATGCATCAAGGCATCATGGAAGCATTGAAAGCAAGAGCTTGAGACATCATAGAGAAGCCTGAAAGATGGTTAGAATCTATGGGAGTCAAGGATATAGCTCTTGGGAATCTCATTGAAAACATAAGTGACAAGGTCATCTAGTACAAGGTTCATCATACATCTGTCAAAAGGAAACATCTGCTGACAGGGATGCTTTAGATCCTCAAGATTCTCTGATGGAATCTTCATTGAAAGGTTCACCGATCATGAGGGGAAGCAAGTGTTTCATCTAGAATTCCAAACTTGTGGAATTCATGGGATGATGGTATGATGACATAAAAGGAGAAGCAAATCAAGGGATTGAAGCTCTTTCAATCAAGGAAGATGCTGCAGGAAGTCTGGATAACCCAAAGGAAAATGAAGTATGTATGCTTGCAGTCTATATTGAAGAGTCGTGTCATATGGTTGCAGGTAACATGGATCAATGCTCTATCTTGAGGGCATAATCAAAGGAAGGATCCCCTCCTTCGAAGGAATGCAGAAATGCATGGGTCACACATTCACTAAAATCAACATAATATCTCCTCATATGTAATATGAGGTGGTTGACTATAATTGAAGAATTTTGATTGGAAATTCATGGGAATGAAATGTGTGAAGAAAGGAAGAGATTGTGGAATATGCAACCATGTTAAAGGCAATCAACATCCGAAAGACCAAGAAGATTTTTCTAGGATATCTCGATGGAAGATATGAAGACTCTGATGGAGTCCGAAAAAGAAAGAGACCCTTGACAATATATATCTTTGGGAGATGTGTCGATATGTATGCAGTATGTTCATGCAAACTAGAAGATGTCATGATGAAAGGCCATCACAAAGGTAATGTTGATTTTAATGTTCTTTCCTTTATTTTTGAACAAATATCTGGATGGATTTATGCAGGGTTGCTGAGGGAAGATCTATGGATGTCTTCCACCGTCGATGCACATGTAGTAGGATGAAAGATCCTTAAGGAAACATGGCATGAAGAAAGCAACATGGCATGATGGGAGGCCAGATACGAATTGATGGATCACTTTCCGATGATGACATGGCTAACTCATGGATGAAAGTGATCTATGGTCAATGCCCTATGAAGAAGTCCCAAACATGAAGAGTCTCAAATAACGAAAAGAAGTTCATGACATCGTGAGGAAGAGTTTTTCAAGCAGCTGGTTGTCCCATCATCTCCAATTGAGGAACTGTTATAGGTCCCTAATTAAGAGGGAGCCTGGCGACAAGTTTCTTACTTGGAAGAAACTTGGAAACAAAATTCCTAAGCCAAGAGGGATCTTAGGTACATTCCTTCCGTAGGAATGAGCACATTCCTTTATTGGAATAGATATGTCCTCCCTAATTAAGAGGGAGAGATATACACATCATTCTTGTCTTCACTTGGGAAGACAAAATGGAGGATTGTGTAAAAATCTGACATTCAATGCTCTTTGAGGATGAGTTAGGGCATCCAAGATAAGAGTAGTCGTAGAGGAGCAATATTCTTTGAGGGTTGGGAATCCAAGATAAGAATAGTTCTGGTGGAACACACCCTGAGAACCCAGATGGGGTATGTTCCACGGGAGACAATGATGAGGGTGTTTATACATCATTGGACTCGCCAGCATTGAGGTTAGATCTCGTGGAGAGATAGAGCTGTTAGTCAAGGCCTTGCTATGTAACAATGTTGGTTGATATGATGCTATACAGATGGGTTATCACTCCAACTCTTCTTATGAGAAATTCTTCAGATTGAGAATGACCAAGTACCATTATGAATACCTCCCTAGTTAAGAGAGAGTGTTGAAAAGTGTAACTAGGTTCGGTCTTCATAGAGACGTGTAATTGTGATTTTATGTATTTGATGAAAAGAAGAAAAAAATAATTATTATTGCAATGCTTGTCTCATGGGTTTCATGAGCAAAGAATTTTATTTTAGTAATGGCTCCCATTGTGAGCCTTTAGGTTCTGTCATCTAGTCATAAAAGTCAAATTGAGTCAATGTCATGTATGAAGGGCCCTTCTTGGGCATGTTACATTTTGTATGAGTCATTATATAAGTATAAATAGCCCTCCAAGACAAGCACAAGCATCTCCCTTCAAGTCGGCTTCAAAAAAGAATAATAATATCTCTCCAAATGACACGTCGACCTAGTTGGATGACAAGTCCGCATATTATTAGGCTACAACAACTATAAATAGGGCAGCACGTCCACATTTCAAAGCAATAATTTCGGTGCATGTCTGAAGTTTGTAAGTGATGTGAAGATCAGCGAAAGGGTCAAGGAAGGCAACCTATAACCAACGAGTGAAAGAAGAAGAAGATCGAACCAATTTTAGATCTGTTTTGGGCTCTATCTTGTCAAATGTGCGAAGTAAAGAGGCAACTTCTGTTGTAGAAGTAACTGAGGGTATTTGTGGAGGATTCAAGGTTGGAAAGGTCACTTAAGAAGCTGAAGTCATTAAGCCGAAGTATTTGAGGGAGTCTCCCCTCCAAACGAAGTGATGACAAGGTGTAAAAGTTGGTTATCGTACTTCTCACATGCTACAGTTAGGGCCGAAATAAAGTGCAGGTTTGAAGCAAAAGGAAGTCAGGGTTGAAGGGTAGCCGAGAAGAAGGAAGGAGCAGAAGTTTGACTAATATTGACTTGGGCATGAAGGAAAAGCAATGGAAGGGAACTTGCATCTTGGTCTTGGTATTCGTCAATTGGAATCTCTATAAGAAGAAGAATTTGTTCAGGTTTTCCTCTCAAGAGAGAGGTTTGGCTGATAGCCTATATTTTATGTCTCTTGTCTCTTTATGGTTTATGCATTGGTAGTTGTTTGATGAAGAATAACATTATAATAACATAATTAAAAGAAGATCCTAATCAAGAAGTAAAAAGCATTCACAAGCGGTAGTTACTAATAGAAGAGAAATCACTTGATCTCGATGCCCTAGATTTCTCAACATCTCTCTCCAATAAACACTGGAGTTCTTAACTCGTACTTCCTTCAATTAAGGCTGAAGGCTAACTTGCTCTAACTAAACTGCTAACCACCACCTCGTTTTGTAGTCAAATTGATGAAAACTCCTATATAAGGGAAGCTTCAATTCTACGCATGTTAAATTGATGATTATTCCAGTAAACTAGAAATAAATCATCCTAACTAAAGTCTAACTTATGAGGACAATTCAAGGTCTTCACTGGCTGAGGCACAAACCAAAACACCTTGCTTGCTACAATTTCATCACAACAATCCCCAAACATAACATCTCACCAATGCAATATGCCACGAAGCAACATCAAGTGATGATCCTCAAACCAACTCCAACAACGCACAACAACTTGAGACACTTAGAAGATATGCTTAACAATATTTTGGCGCTAACACACTAGATAGAGGCCCTCCTATAGGCCAGTCTTGGCCAACTTTGCCTTGGACGAAATCCTTTGATAAATGACAAGCAAAGTAGAAACCCTCATCTTATAAGAGAGCCACACAATCCACACACATGGACGCTACACCTAAGACTCCTCTAGGTCATTAGATACCCATCGAGTATTACAAACCAGAGAATGAGGACATCTTAGATGAAGAATGAGTGCAAATGAGGGGAGTCATATTTTAGTTGTGGATGACCAAAGCTCCACTTCCAGTCTTCCCAAAGTGCATAGGTATACCAATGTTCATCTTAAACAACTCATACTTCAAAATGAGGGCATGCGGTTTAATAATTGAGCAATGATTAGTGGTAAGAAGCTCATACTCATGAGCAAGAAGCATCCACTCTTTCTAGGAGGACATGTTAGGATCCCATAAATCATGCTTGAAGAAGATGCCCTTTTGACTTAACTTGTGTGCTTGAAAGCATGTCACCTCTTCAATACAAACCCCTTGCTTGCTCTAACTCCAAATTGGATGACAATCTAAATTCTAATAGGCCTAGCTGCCCTCCCATTGCTGTTGCACCAACCTTGAAACACTATTCTAGGCTGACCAAATGTTCTTGAAGTTGAGCAAATCCAAAAATTAAAAGAGATAAGTGAAAACAATGTCACATAAATCAATTATCTTTCTAACTCTTCCAAGATATTGCATTGACAACACCTACTATTGAAACAAAACTTGCCAAGTTGCAAAACCCTCCAAGCATCACACTATCTACTTAGTTGCCATCATGCTTCCCTGTGATGCAACATTATTTGAACCAAGACCCCCTTGTCCTTGAGCATAGTGCAAACATCCCAAGGAGCCAAAGGGGTACCTTTCTTACCACCATACTTCAATGGGAAGTATGCCCCCAGGCATCACACTATCTACTTAGTTGCCAACATGCTTCCCTGTGATGCAACATTATTCGAACCAAGACCCCCCATTGTCCTTGAGCATAGTGCAAACATCCCGAGGAGCCAAAGGGGTACCTTGTTTACCACCATACTTCAATGGCAAGTATGCCCCCAAAAGCTGATCAAGTTGTCGAAATTGAGTCTTATTAGGGTACCAACAAGAGAGATAATACATGTGTGAGGCCTAGGGAATGTGTGCAACCACAATCAACTCCCTTACAAATGGAAGGTCTTTATGATGCTAAACATGTAATTTACCTTGTAACCTTTGGAGACACCAATCCTAGATGGCAATTGATGACAATGCAACCGCGAAAGGAATACACAAATATTAGACTATAACTCTTGGATGAGATGTGGTAGTAGAAATCTTCTCAAGAGAGGAATCCTACCCAATAAGCCATTAATTGGTTTTATGAACGTTGATCACGGTCTCCGAGGTGACACAAAAAGTGTGCAAGCAAGAGAGATCCCCATCAACAGACTCTCTATCAAGATTGACAAAATGAAGGGAGTCATTTGCAAAATGGTTATTAACCATCTTTGATCTATCTAGGAGTCCAACAAGTCTAATTTGCCTTGCAATACATGTTATCCCCGACAAATAACCCAAGGCATTTGTAGTCAAAACATATATATAAGGATCCAAAGGGCACCCTTGACGAATGGACCAACGAAGAACAATTTGTAGGGGCAAGGAATTATTGACTTAAATAAATGTTGATGCAATGGTGAAGAGAATGTTCATCGACCTCAAGAAAGATAACATTGTAGTGATGAAGGACCAATCAATGTGTTAATAGACCTTATTGAAGCCTATCTTCGACATAAGGCAACGGTGACCAATTTTTTGGGCTCACTCCATAGCCTTCTAGGTTGAAACCATGGCATCAAGAATGAATCTCCCTTTTAACAAACCCATTTTGCTTTGGTTGCAACACATACTTAGCAACCCATTAGATATCCATAGTCAAGGCCTTAGCAACCAAAGCAAAATGGATATCCAATGGAAGGTGATTGCTTTTGAAGCTAGAAAAATAAGTGATCATGAATGGAGTCCCACATGGAATTGTTAAACTCACACGATAAACGATCACGCCTAGGGGACTTGCCATTTTGTTTGAGGTCAAGGTGGCGAAAATCTTATCCCTTGAAAAGACTTGCTTTGATTTGTCTTGGTCACCACTAAAGACTTTGCAAGGGATGACTTTGCAACAAGCATCTCGAGCAACAAGCACACCACTCATCAGATCATAGGGAGGAAAAATAGATTGAAAATTGGAACTAAACATACCTGGAACCATAGAAGGATCCTTAGCTAGAGAACCATTTGATTGATGAAGATCGAGCATGCTATTTGCAACCACCTTTTGCTTAAGGAATTCAAATTAAAACCTAGAACCCTCATATGCCTCATGGAACCACTGGAGACGAGAATGAACTCTGGTGAACTTGCAAATATAACACTCACCTCACATAATTTTCACCTCCAATTTTGTAACTTCCTCTTGAAGAGTGACATTGTGAGTGCTGTCTTTGAGGAAAATGTGAACCTCCTCCAATCTTTACCAAGCCACCCATAACTCCTTTCGCCTCTTGCAAGCTATTATTCTGCACCATCCTCTCATGAAGTTAATAGTATGACATACGACAAAGTCCCACCAAAGGATCCACTTGTGTGCTCATTGTTTGCGGGGGGAGGTTCCAAACTTGTTGAACAATGGCTTAGAATTTTTCGACTCTAAATGTGAAATATTCAGTTTGAATTCTAAAAACAATGGCACATCATTTGAGTGTTGTGGAGAAATGATGTTAGAATTAAAAGATGATATGATCTAGTCACATCTTTAGAACATCCACTAGGCAAAGCTTGCTGGAAAAGGCTATCTTATGTCAAGGACCATAAAAGCGATTCAATTGAGCTTGGTGCTCTTGCCTGTAATAGGTCCTATTTCCTCAAAAGCTAGTAGGACTTGTGAGGGGAGCTCGCAAGGCCAACTCTAGACCAAGTGACAACACTGTGAGGTGTGGCCCTGTTGCTACACAATCTAACAGGGGTTGTAGGAGGGGTACCTAAGGGACAACTACTAGACCAAATGACAATAATGGGATAATGACTCACTGTTACCTCAATTAGTGTCCCCCGCTCTTTACGAACTTTCACCGATGGGAGGAGTCCCGGTATGAAGGGAAATCACTTCAAATGATGGGATCAATGATAAGATATTGAGTGATTCCCAAGGCCCATTCAAAGGAGAGACTCAATTAGGGCTCAATGCTTCAAGAGAAGCTAATGGCTTTCCAAGAAAGACCTATGAGGAAGACCTAGACTTAGGGTTAGGGGTATTCAATAATGGCAAGAATGCCTAAGATCAAGGCTCCAAAGATGATAAGGACCTCTCAAGAAGCTTTGTAAGATGGTTATATACCTTTAAATAGGATTTCACTATGCTTGACAAAGACCTATAATGGGACCACATGAGACCTAGGGTTTATTAATAATTGTGGGAGGAGACCCTCCAAGGAGCTCACTATGTCAAGATAGTGTAGGGAAAGGGTTTAGAATGATTTATGCCACCGAATACTATGTGCAAAATGTAGGAATTTACAAGGTAAGTTCCTCAGACAGAACACCAAAAGGACACCGCTCACAAACAGATCATAGATCAATACACCAGTGTTTTGACGTGGTTAAAACCCTCAAAGAGGGAAACAGTGCACGGCCTGTGCCAACGTGGCCACTACAGGCAATTTATTAATAAAAGAATGAAAATTTACATAAGCTTCTCTCATGCACAGTTAACCTACAAATGACCCTCCATGCGCTTTAAATAGAATT
>APFE030996228.1:374469-422202 GCA_000404065.3 Pinus taeda | reverse complement strand
GACACAATAGGAGAAGGAAGGAGGCACTAGAGCCTATCCCCCCTTAGTGACAACTTCCTAAACTCCAACCATAAATTGAAGTTTAGTAAACTTCGCTTCTGTGAGAGCCTTTGTAAAGTTGTCTGCAACTTGATCATCTGTTGAAAAATATTGCACTTCAAGAACATGGTCATGAATGAGCTTTCTAATGAAGTGCATGTGTAGTTCAATGTGTTTGCTACGCTGATGCTGAACTGGATCTTTGCACAGCTGAATGGCACTTTGATTATCCCTCAAGAAGACCTCTCACTATGACGTTCAAGATGGGCATTCAAAGTCCGAGTTAGGGCTTGGGTTTTCTCACAAATGAACCGTGGGAATTGCATGAAAATTTGAGGATTCCTAGAGGAGACACCAACTCAACTCCTTGTCTAATCAGAATAGAAAATTTCCCCCTCTAGTGGAATTCACATGCAACCCTAGCTAGGTCGTCTAGGAGAGAGACTAAAATTTTTAGGAGGAGAAAAGGAGAGATAAAAGGATGGTGACCACCAAAATTCCTTGGATCAGTGCCTTCCCCTTGGGCTATGGAGTCTATGTGATTCGAAATCCAGCTAAAACGTTTTTTAAGGAGTTAAAAAAATGATGCCCTAGTACCTATTCCTCAATAACTACCCACCCAAGATCAATGGACTTTCATGCAAGAGAAACAAGTTTTAATCCACTAGGAACATTCTTCTTCTTGTTATTGATGAGTAACATGCACAAATTTGCAATCTATCAACCTTTTACAATAATATTCAATAACTAGGGCACAAAAAAGAAAGAGCTAGTTGCAAACTTTTCACACATCAGACATTATCATGAAAATTTTTAAACAAAATTCACTTATAAGATAACAAGAGGTATATCCAATCGAAGATCAAGAAAGCAGCTCCAAGAGACAACGAATTTAGCTCCCAAAAATATCAAAATGCATCAAAAGAGCTCCAATAGACATCTAAGAAAAAGTGCGAATTTCTCAAGAGAGAGACATCCAAGTGTGATGATTATGAACTCTCACAACGGGAGAGATCTCTATTTATATAATCCTCTAAGAGTTCGAATTAGCCTAAGATGCCCCTAAGATTATTTTAATGTGCAAAATAATGTAACTTTAGTGACAAGCCCACCAAATAACTCATGATGTAACAAAGAAGCCATCCCAAATGAGTTGAAAATGATAAAATGGTGATGGAGAAGGGTCGTTGGAGGGCGTCAGTGAGTCCTCAAGGCGCTATAATGAGAGTGAGGGCTCCATGAATGAAAGACAAGGGGATGGCCCCTTGTTCTCCAAGCAAAACATCATGTGGTGCTCCAAAGTGGCTTTGGGGCACAAGTAGTGGTCTCATGGGTCTCCTGATGAAAGATAAGCCTGTACACTGCTTGCTCCAAATGAGGGCACAAAAGATGGTGCTTTCCCTCCCATGCCTCAAGGATGAGACAAACCTTTTCTGGGCCTTGGATTAGCTACCAAACCCTGTATACAATGGTAAGCCGACTGGGGGCACTACTGGTACAAGTGCATCATCTCTCATAGAATGTGGGCAATGAACAAGCTGCTAAAGGTGCTGAGGCTGCTCATGGCATGAGATAATGCTTTATCACATGATGGAAACGCATGGCTCTCAATGCTCCCCCTAAAAGTGTTAATATGATCCTCTCGTGGGCTTGGATCCCGTATAGGGAGGCTAAGCCCAAAGTGAAACCATTTGCCAATCTTGTATAAGATACAATTTGTCCTCTCACCTTTAGATACAATAATCATTAATGCAATTGAGTGAATAAGCTTGTTAACGAAGGGCAAAAGTGGAGACTTCATAGTGGGTTTCTCTTCTAGATTTGGGGCTTTGAACATGTAATGGTGTTACCTCCCTAGGTAGGAGTAGCTAATAAACAACCCTATTAGGTGTTCCCAACCCCTAGAGGGAAGGATATGTCTGAGGTAGATCCTTCAAGTGGTAGGTGTCATGTGGATAACGATGAGGTGGATGGGGACACAGGGGTCTCAAAGCCAAACGCCATGGGTTGAAGGGTGGTAATGATGAGGAGTGTCCACATATTTGGGTATATGAATGTAGGAGGAAGCAATCATGGTACATGAGTTACACCAACCTTTGTTTTTCCACCCTTCTTCACTTGCCTTTTATTGATTTTTTGTTTTGTTTTTTATTTACTGCTCGGGGCTTTAGGAGATGGGAGCATGATGTGTATAGTATAACAGTGATTACCCCCTTAAGGTGGGGTAGATCATCGCCCCCAGAGGTTGGGACATACATGGGTTCATTGATGATGCAGGGGGCTCTCATAGGGGCCTTAGGAACCAAGGTGATGGCTATAATGATAAGGGGTAGAGCTCATGTTTGGATTTTGCCCATGCACTAAATTTTATTGCCCCGATCATCTTTTGCATTTTTGTGGTATTATTTCCTTTTGTATGTGGCCATCATATGCTTTTATGGCATGAGATAATGCTTTATCACATGATGGAAACCCATGGCTCTCAACGCTCCCCCTAAAAGTGTTAATATGATCCTCTCGTGGGCTTGGATCCCGTATAGGGAGGCCAAGCCCAAAGTGAAACCATTTGCCAATCTTGTATAAGATCCAATTTGTCCCCTCACCTTTAGATACAATAATCATTAATGCAATTGAGTGAATAAGCTTGTTAATGAAGGGCAAAAGTGGAGACTTCATAGTGGGTTTCTCTTCTAGATTTGGGGCTTTGAACATGTAATGGTGTTACCTCCCTAGGTAGGAGTAGCTAATAAACAACCCTATTAGGTGTTCCCAACCCCTAGAGGGAAGGATATGTCCGAGTTAGATCCTTCAAGTGGTAGGTGTCATGTGGATAACGATGAGGTGGATGGGGACACAGGGGTCTCAAAGCCAAACGCCATGGGTTGAAGAGTGGTAATGATGAGGAGTGTCCACATATTTGGGTATATGAATGTAGGAGGAAGCAATCATGGTACATGAGTTACACCAACCTTTGTTTTTCCACCCTTCTTCACTTGCCTTTTATTGAATTTTTTATTTTTTATTTATTTTATTTTATTTTTTTTATTTTTATTTTATTTTATTTTATTTTTATTTTTTTATTTACTGCTCGGGGCTTTAGGAGATGGGAGCATGATGTGTATAATATAACAGTGATTACCCCCTTAAGGTGGGGTAGATCATCGCCCCCAGAGGTTGGGACATACATGGGTTCATCGATGATGCAGGGGGCTCTCATAGGGGCCTTAGGAACCAAGGTGATGGCTATAATGATAAGGGGTAGAGCTCATGTTTGGATTTTGCCCATGCACTAAATTTTATTGTCCCGATCATCTTTTGCATTTTGTGGTATTATTTCCTTTTGTATGTGGCCATCATATGCTTTTATCTTTTATCTTTTTCTTTTAGTTGCATAAACCTCTAAGGCATTGTTCCAGGTTTGACCTAGACATTTGGACAAGGGGAGGGGGGGAGTATCAAAGCCTTGTGTACCCAGTGGTCATGTGGACCCAAAGAGGGAAGATGATGAAATAGGGCATCTAATGCACGGAGGGGAGTGAAAAATATGAAACGAGAAAACATGACGGTTCTACCAAAATCAGGTTTTCCCAAGTAGTGCCCATCTTAATGTTGTAAGCCAGTAAAGGAGATCCCACGGGACTAGGGTTGAGGATTAACCCCCATTTAAGGTAAGGGAACAAGACTGCAATCAAAACCCTTTTGTTGATTTGGGGTAGCATCGGATGTGCTCTAGCCATGAAAATTGATGGAGAGGCTAAAGCACATGAGATCTCCAAGACCTAGAAATGGTTTGGGGAAATTCCCCTGATTAGAGAGATATTAAAATAATTAGTATTTTTAATGGATTTCCTAAGTCTAAACTTAGGAAAATTAAAATATTAATGGGTATTTATATAAAACTGGTGAGAATGTTCTAAATGACATGGATCAAGCTAAATCTAATCTCAGCCGCTGATTAGAGATTTAATCTCGGTTGTTGAAGACTCAACAAAAAAAGTATACGAGGAGGCTTGAGAGTTAGTTGGAGAAACACCAAGATTTATCAGTCAGTTCAATTTTCTGGAGCGGGGTTTGCTGAGAAAATTCGAACAAGTGATTTGAGTTGCAACGAGGGTTAGTGAGTACATAACAGAGAGGCAAAGATAGTGCCTGAGGGTTAGCACAATGACTGGAGAGGTTGACGCATAGGCAGCAGGAGACACGCAGAGGCAACGAGTGACTGCGCAGAGGCTGAGGGGCCTGCGTGGGTGACGTAGAAGGCCAAAGAACTGACACAGAGAGGCGGAAGGCTGACACATGGGGTTTTAGAGCCATGTAGAGGCTAGCAGGGTTGACGCAGAGCCTTGGAGAAGTGCCAGAAGGATTTTCGTGAGGTAGACTTGCTGAATATCTGCTTCCGAAAAGAGGTATTACTGCCAGATAGAAATCTCTGTTGGGTCAGCGAGTTTGGCACCCTAGTTGTACTCAAGAAAGCTGCTTAATAATAAAACCCTTAGAACTGCTGCACCGGTTTTCCCAAGTTGGGTTTTTTCCGGGGACGATTGTGCAAAAATAACGATATCCCTTATGTGTTTGTTTATTATTTCAGTTGATGATCTGTATATGAGTTGAGACTGCATTTGTGTTTATTTTCAGTATTTATATGATTAAATAACTTGTTAAGGAATAAACAGGTAGGTGAAATAAACCAGATAATGCAGGAAGAATTTCTGACGTGTTAGACTTAGAAATTTCAACAGCTTCCTCCTTCCAAGTCACTTAGTAATCCATACCCAAGTGTGCCTAAGAAAAACAAGTATAAACACCCAATTACATAATGAAAATCCATACCTTTGGGATTGGATGGCCCACCTTGAAACATACGATCTCGACAGATGGGCGAGGGGACATATGACTGGCTCAGGGAGTGGAGACATCTGGAACAATATTAGCTACACTGGTGGCTGTCAAGGGCTGGCGGCTAAAGAAAAATCTTAGAGAAAAATTTCTCTTATGGGGTCGCCACTGGTTGTGGGGAACAATATTTTCACCACAAGGGGGGCTTCCCTATGCCAGGTCACCTAATAGATATATCAAGTCAAAGGTTTGGAGGTGATGTAGATAGGCCTAGGAGAGATACTCAAGAACAAGGTTCAACTAGCTCAAACAAGGCAATGTGTACCCTCCAGAAGGAATATCTAGGGAACAAAGTGACCTAGGGTTTGTGAATAGGCAAGGTCAATAATCTTATTGAGGTGCACAAGTCCAAGAAAAGGCTTGAATAAATAGATATGATCAACCTCAGGAACAACAAGCCTTCAACAATCTCCAAGTTGAAGCCTAGGGAAAGACTAGGGTTTACCTAGGGCAAAAATTGCTTAGGGAAATTGATGTTAGCGCTATAATCGAAGAATTAGCCACGGGAAGGAGGTGATTTTGAGGCAATGACTTCATAACCATGTGTTAAACCCTTCCACAAGCCAATACATCAACTTTAGTTGATTAACCCTAATGTTAGACTAGTGGCTAGAGAGAAAATTAAGTTTTTGGATGATTTGCGGCGTGATCAACAATGTGAATAAGGCCAGTGCTTGACCTTGGGTGATGGAGTCTAATGGAAGATCTACTTAGAAGAAAAGACTAAACCCTAGGATGGAGTAAGGGAATATGAAAACCCTAGCTTCATACCCCAACTATCATTTTATGAGGGAACAAAGTCAATAAGGACAACTTAACACGAAGGATCACTCAAGGGATTGTCACACAAATTCTTAAAAGCATAATGTAATATCCCTTTTAATTATGTCGATAAATTTCCCAGAAAATCCGCTTCAGGAAAATACACCATAATAAGAATTGTACAATTTTTCCAGCACAAATAAAAGTGCAGATGTAAAAGAAACTCGAAATGCTGCAACTTTAAATAAACACGAGAAGTATGTAGCAAAACTCAACCTTATTTTATTAATTGGAATATGATATTACATGCCAAATCTGGATTAGAACCTGTTAAACACCAACAAGATATCTAAATGGTTGACAATAACTCCTCCAATATTATGCCCTTGCGAGAGATTTTATTGGCCTTTCCTCACGATCTCCATGTTAAGCCCAATGAGTAGATCTAATTTGATCCCTTGTCTTTGAGTGGCTAGGGCATATCTCTCAATATCGAAACCCCTCCTCGCTAGATCAGCTAGGGTGGATCACTGACCATTGAAACCAACCCTCTACATAATCTGGGCTCTCACCTAGACAAGCTCCAAGAGCTCAACTCAACAACAACCAAACAATAATCCCAAATTCATGCCTAAAAAGTGAGCTCTCATCTCCTTTAACAGTCATGTACTATCAGAATACCATGGGTAAATACCATAGGTCATCTAAATACAATGGGTCTTTTTCGTCTTTAATTAAAGTTAATTATAATATTTCTTTTTCTTTAGTAACTTTTAATTAATTAATTCTCCCATAGCCCATAGTTAATTTTAATCTGTAACCTAGAATAATGAGATAATCTCCTTTCGCAATGTTTGGAAAAAGGGATGTTATAGGTAATGCACACAATACCATTGCCAGTATTCCATAGATTTTTTTTCAATAATAACTAGCACATAGGAACCCTAAAAATATCCATTCCATGTAATAGCCATGAAGATATTCAAATACAAAGAATTCTTACAAGAAAAATGCATGAACCAATTCTTTATTGCTCCAAACTGACACTTGCAAAGTAAGAGAATAGCTTCATAAGCCAAAAACTCCACAATAGTCGCATCTCCACAAGATACAAGACAAATTTTAGCTAGGTTGAAATCACTAAGAGGGTCGAATTGATCCATAAGAGACGATCAAAATGAAATGGAGGTGACCTCTACTTATATGACGTCTACCCCAACTTTCTTTTTTTCCTAATGAAGCCCCTAATAACAAGTCTGACATAAATGAATTTCGGTTACAAGCCAACCCACTAGCTTAATGACAAATTAGACCATAAATGCTCACATGTGTGAGCCATAACCTCTCATAATGTTGACGTCATGCCCTTTTAGGGCTGCAAATGCCATGCCAAGGTACGTTGAGGTGTCCAAATATCTCAAACTGCCTAGATCATCTAAAATTTGAGGGAATGCCCTCAAATTCACCTCAAATCCTCCTCTGGGGTCCCAAGTGCAGCTAGGGTGCCATCTTGTGGTCTCCATGAATTTCCAGTGGTCCAAATAAGGCCTCCTCTCTCTAGCGTTAGGGCTTCTTCAAGTGCAACAAGCCCTCCCTAGTCTCACAATGGAAGAACATCCTCATATGGGATCTGAATCAAGTCCTCCCCATCAGGTTATGTCAAGGCCAACTTGGGGCACACTGGGTTTAGTGGTGTCATCATGAAGAAGCCTCTATGCTAGGTCAAGGTAGATCAATGCCCTAGGTCTTGAGGGTGCTCTAGGACATGTAACATTTGATCATGCTATTAAGAGGCTCAACTCTGTCAACACTACGTCTCCTAAGGCCGTATACTTCTTTGAAAGGCCTGGGTACTTGTGGAGTGGATGCCCTCAAGCCCTAGGTTGCTGTGGACTGCCTGAGAAAAACAACATGAGCTCAAGTGAAAGCAACCATCCATCAAAGACTAAGATCAATAATGCATCTAAGTGGACCAAACTTTAATGTTAATGACATGTTAATACTTCAAACAAGGATGAGCTTTAGATATCTAACTAAACCAAGTCCCGTAAAGTTGTTTCCTCCTTGATGTAGGTGGCTAAAGGTCAACCCTATTAGGTGCTTCCCACCCTCAAGGGGAAGTGATAGTTCCAAGGTCAACGCCTCAATCAATAGGTGTTAGTTCAAATATGTGGAAATGAAGGAGAAAAGGCTTCATGGCCAAGTGCGATGGTCAAAGGGAGCAGCTGATGGAGTGTCCATATGTTAAGTTTTAGGTATGTTCTATGCTGAGAGCAAATTTACTTCAATTTTCCATATTAGCTCAATATCAATTCCAAATTAGCAATCACATTTGGCATGATAGTAAAATTCAGATAGAACATAAACATAAATCGCAGAAAACAAGCCAAGACAAGAGGACACAAGATGTGGCGCCAGCCAGGGACAAACCCCAATGTGGGGAAACCTTTGATTAATTCTTCTTATGTGTTCTTCAATAGTTCAGCAGAGAGAGATAGTACATATACATCAGAAGTCAACATTTTGACTTATCAAAAATAAGAGCAGAGATCTTCTCTAAGAAGATGTCACATGAGGTAGCTGATCTGGACTCAGGTGATTCCATCACCTTGCTGTACCTATCACTGTGCTGCACCATCACCATGTCCATCATTACTGTGATGCACTATGCATCACTGTTTCAGAGATTACCACTGATGTAACCTTCATTAAGGTCATGATCTTCAACTCCAAGATCATATCTTGTGCCCGTGCCTTACTGTAGAGTGAGACAATGTATTGTATCAAGGCTAAGGTTGTTACTATTCCTGGGAGTACATCAAGACTGCATCATACTAGATCCGAATGATACCTCTTGAGACTGTCTGTCTCCATTCATAGGTATGCCTAGGATCTCTTGTACATCTCCGAGACCTATTACACCTTTAGAGTTATGGCAAGGTTGTAATACATATACATATACATAGTCTGATGTTCACTGTCTAGTGTTCACCATGATCAACATATGTCATGACTGCTGCTAGATCATTGTTATACTGAGATAGATATGTCGAGAATAACAACCTGTTGTTGCGTCCTTACACATGGTCATGGTTGCACCTAAACCCAAGACATTGGTGCAGTCAATACCCTTTTGTGGCTCTTTGTTTTTAGGACAGCATATAGACTTCTTTTGGACAACGTTTTAGGCTTGTTGGAACACCATCTCATAACAACGTATGAATCCTTATTGACTGCGGCTTGGAGATTGTGTTTAGGACAACATATAGACTTCTTTTGGACAACGTTTAAGGCTTGCTAGAAACTCCCTCCTTGCTGCTAGGAGACCCTCCTTTTCATTGCCTATAAGACAACATAGATGCCTTCTCCTTTTGACTGTAAGTAGGGCTAGGGTAACTCCTCTTAGGGCAACGTATCCTCTTAGTGACTCCTCCTTCCACCAAAACCCAAAGACAAGTGGAGAGTAAGAGACCATAAGAAGAGTGTGTCCAAATGACTAGCAAGCCACCTCTTTTTATACCAAAACGTTGAGCACAAGTGGGGGCAATTTGGTTGCTGGCCGACCATGACGAATTGTCCCATAACACAAATAAATTCATATCTCCATGAATACATGTCAGAATTGGATGATCTTTAGATGAATCCTACACCTCTCGACGAGAGGAATCCAAGAAAAATATCAGTTGCCATGAATAAGTAGACCCACATGGAGTTTGGCCCTAGTTGCCGATTTTAACACCATATCCTAAGTGTATGAATGTAAAGGAGGGAGAAATCGTGGAGACATGAATTACCTTTCTCGACCCGATTTTTCCACCCCTCTTGTGCGTCTTTTACTTCTTCATTATTCCTTGTATTACTACATATAGCTCAAGGGTTAGGGTTTGCTCTTTATGATGTAGCACTTTTATCACCCCCTAAGATGAGTCAGTTCATTGCTCGTCAAGGTTGGGACATGTAAGAGTTTCTTTTGATGTAATGGAGCATCATGTGCTCAGGAACTGTGTGATGGTTAATGAGGAGGTTGGAGCTCATGCTAGGCTTTCGCCCATGTGCTAATCTTATGTCTTGACCATCTTTTTGCATTTTGATTTTTTTTCTTTTTCTTTGTTGTGGCCATGATATGCATTTTCTTTCTTGTCGCTGCATCAACCTCTAGGGCAATGGTTATCTGACCCTACTCAAGGAATGTGAAGTTTGAACACATGGGTGCCAAATCCAAGTGAACCAATGACAAGTTAGACCTGAAGAATGGAGGTGAGATATGGGGCTTGTAATGTGTCATGGAGAATATTAAATATGGTGTAGGGGACAATGAACATGTTATCTCAATCATGGTTTTCCAATTAGTGCCTCTCCTATAACCCTAGAGCCTTAAGGGAGGTCCCACTGGACTAGGGATAAAGATTAACCCCCTTGGTAATGTGAGAGAACAAAATTACAGTCAAGATCGGTCAATCTTCTAGATCACCCCTTCATCCATACTTAATGCCCAAACAAACAAGTCTAAGCATCTGATTGCACATTGATCAAAGTACCTTTTGAATAACAACCCACCTTAATCCAAGTGTTAATGCCGGATGGTGAAAGACACATGGTTGATGCAAATGGCGGAGGCATATGGCATATCATCTTCAAGTAATTTCTGTCAGGACTCAGGGGCTCCTGGTTGGCTGGTTGTCAAATGTAGGTGAAAAGTTTTCTCCTATGGGGTTACCCATTCTAGTGGGTAACAGGTCCAGGTGAACCAATTCTCATAGTCTAAGCCCTTTTGTCTCAAATTAAAGTAAAAAATGACAAGAATATCCTTTTTTATGAGAGATTTTTCAGCGTAAATCACATGATATTTCATTTGTCGATGCGTTTTGAACCAACCAGTGTGGTTCATCGTCAGGACATGTGATTTACTTCGAAAAATCTCTCATAAACTTGATATGGATCACAGAAGCCTCAATTTAACTAGAACATCCTTGTATGGACACCTAGCTTGCTTCTTCAAACCATTGATCATGGTACCCTCGCCTCTACACTGGACCCCATCCCATCATGAGAAATTAGTCAGTTACGACTACCTCTCATGGAAATGGTCATAGGTGAATGACTTACTTAACGCAGTTGAATCCCCAAATGATATGTAATATAATGCACTGTGAAAACCCCGCAATACTTAAATTCAAAAAGAGTGGAGGGATTTCTACTTGAATGGTTCATGAGGCACAATACTTGCTAAGGTTTTGCAAATGGGGTAGCAAGCTAAGTGGGCTTGATTGTGGTAAAACTCCATAGTTAAGCGTGTTTGAGCCAGAGGCGATCTGGGATGGGTGACCTCCTGAGAAGTCCTGCTTACCAGGTGCAAGCCTCGGGAGTGATGATTGACGCTATGTGATTCATTTCACTAGTTTCAATCCCACTTCTTCACCCTTGTGAGCATCACTCGATGCAATGAGTGCTAAGTGAACTATTCAAAAATCATGAGAAATTAGTCAGTTATGGCTACCTCTCATGGAAATGGTCATAGGTGAATGACTTACTTAACACAGTTGAATCCCCAAAGATATCTAATATAATGCACTGCGAAAACCCCTCAATACTTAAATTCAAAAAGAGTGGAGGGATATCCACTCGAATGGTTCATGAGGCACAATACTTGCTAAGGTTTTGCAAATGGGGTAGCAAGCTAAGTGGGCTTGATTGTGGTAAAACTCCACAGTTAAGCGCACTTGAGCCAGAGGCGATCTGGGATAGGTGACCTCCCGAGAAGTCCTGGTTACTGGGTGCAAGCCCTGGGAGTGATGATTGACGCTATGTGATTCATTTCACTAGTTTCAATCCCACTTCTTCACCGTTGTGAGCATCACCTGATGCAATGAGTGCTAAGTGAACTATTCAAAAATCATGAGAAATTAGTTAGTTACGACCACCTCTCATGGAAATGGTCATAGGTGAATGACTTACTTAATGCAGTTGAAACCCCAAATGATATCTAATATATGCACTGCGAAAACCCGTCAATACTTAAAATCTAATTAGTTATGGGATTTTGTTTGTTTCTGAAGACTCAAATTACTGTTGAGAATTATGGCTTGAACAATAACTTCCACACAAATGTAGTGTGAACATTCGAGATGTAGTTTGAGCTATTTACAAAAAGTAATTCTATTTTTTAAAAAGTAACTCTATTTTTTAATTCACTTTCGTAAAAAAGATGGAAGTCTTATATTGAGTTAAGTCTAAAAGAGTGTCTCATGCATGCATGACTTAGAGTAGGACTAAACTCAAAAAAATTAGGGTTTTGGTCTTTGCTAAAAGTGTAAAGACAGGTCAAGGTAGAGGCTTTCACACAAATGAGCAGTTGAGAGATTGTTGGTGGGGATAGGGGGAGGAGGTGGGATTCAGATAATCTAGGCAGCTTTCAACAGCCCATAGTATAGTTTCATACAATCGTATGAATGTGTACAACTATATGGCACAACCGTACAATACAACACATATTGTCGTACATACAGACAATGTAGGTGTACATACAGTTCATAGAGTCAGCCATACAGTCAATACAGCCAGGCAGTACAACTGTACAATTGGAACTACTGTCTTGATAGGTTGTTTTGCTCAGTTCAGTGTGATTTCAGTAACTATGCAGTGTTGTTTTCTGTGGGCATCTTGTGTAGGTTTCCTTGTAAGTTTTTTGAAGGAATTAAAAGCTGATTATGAAGTAATTACCTGTGTCTGTGTGAATTGTGAAATTGTGTTTTATGCTTGTGCTATTTAATCTCTAGCTATTGTGTGATTACCTATGGTTTGAATTTAATTTAAGCATTAATTAAATTCAACAATTTATTATTTAACTGAGATCATATGGACATTAGTCATCTAGGCTTGGGAATTTTCACAATTACTTGTTGGCTTGTCCACACTAGCGGGGTAAGAAATTCCCTTCCACTTTGACTCTTGAGTTTGACTTGCCAACCATGCTCAATTCCATACTATTGGACACCTAATGCGTTTCTGTCCTCTTGTTCTTAGGATATGAGGTTTGAGGCAGGTGAGGTTTCCCCATTTCCAAGGATGCATTGGGAACTGAAGGCTTAGCAGTTTGACCACCAGATTGTTTGGTAGCACACTAGATGCAGCAATAGAAGAGCCACTTGTACTTCATCACCAAAGCCACCAACCGGAATGCCACCTACTCTTGAACCTGCACCACAATTTAAGGAATCCCTGGGTTGCCACTTGTACCCTTTGAATAGCCATAACCACCAACACCTGCTCTGAGGCCACAAAATAACCCCTTGCCCTTGTGCCTTGAGAAGAAGGGATCACAACAATGCTTGTACTTATAGACTCCTCTAGAGTGGGTTTGTGTAGAGGGCAGTGACGAATCAAATGACCTTGTGCTTGGTAGGAAAATCAGATATTCAACATGTTGAGATACTAAACATTCTGCTGTTTGAAATCACCAATAGTGTAGACTGCAATGAAGGGGGAAGCTTCTGCTTCAAGTCCACCTCTACTCACACATGCAGGTTTGCTCAAAAGGAATTACATCGACCATTAGGGATGAGAACTTTACCAAATTGATGGGCAAGGATCAACAAATGGAGGCTTATTTGTTAGAAGGGTTGGAAACTCTAACCAAAGTGGGTAATTGACCTTCCCACGATCCTCTGAGTTAAAATCTGCCCTCCATGAGTACAAATTAGCAAGGGAACCAGCAATGTTCCAAGCACCATCCTCTAACAAATGGTGAGCTATAGGATGCGAGTTAAACAATAGATAGGCATATTTTGAACCTAAACCCCAGTAGGAGTTCAAGGATATACCCTTGGCCTCCCAGTTCAACGAACACCAATGATTGAAAGCATCTTCGTTTGACATTTGACATAAAAAGAATAGAATGACTCTTCGAATCTCCTAATGCATATGGCCCTCAACATACTCCTTGTTGTCAACAATGAAGAAGTTGAAGTTGTCAGGATCCATAGGGGTGGGACATCATTCTGGATGGACGATTAAGAGGGGGTCTTGGTCTCTTCGAGCATGGGCACCACATGCTGTTGCTTTGAAATCTTAGTAGAGGCTGGCTTTTCTTCTCATATCACTAACTCCACACTTGCAACCACCAAAGTTCTGTCTCCGTTTGACACTAGAAGCCCTAGACCCTCAGCTTGTGAAGTAGTGCCCTTTTGTTATAGAGGCCTGGTCACTGGTATAGAGATATCCATTGTCTGGTAATCTGCACTCAAGACTGTCATAAGCTTGCTTCCTAGGGTGCTCACGTTGCTTTCTAAAGAGGAAGCAGAACCCTTCGCTATACCTGAGAACTTTTCATTCAATGAGCACACCACTGTTTGAACACCTTCCTCACTCTTAGACGAACTCAGAGGAATATAGTATAGGGGAAAAGGTTCTTTTGAGTGGCTTCTACGTCAATACACATAATTAAACCTAGGAAATTGAAAATGCTCACAATCTCCAAAGGCACACATCTTGTAGACTCTGCATCTTCATTTGGATCTGCAAACCCTTGCCTGTCAAAAAATTGACTCAGTGAAAAGTCTGCCCCTGTTGATTGGTATGACAACTGTACACCTGAATCATTACTACTATAGATCACATCCATATGGAACTGTTGTGAGTCTCCTTCAACTCCCAAATCCCTTTTCTCCTCCATTACTTTCCTTTTCCTTTCTCTTTCTTTGAGAGACCCTGCAAACTTGGATACTAAACTACTGAAGAAACCCCTTGTCAAATTACATGAGGTTGTATTGTCCTGTGACGCTGCAGTATGAGCCTCTCGTGCATCTGTATGACAGCTTGCAACATCCCTTGTGCCATCTGTACCTTCATTTGTACCCTTGTGGAGAATTCAACCGGTTTTGATATCCATATCTTTACCAAAAAAGAAAAAAAAAGATGTCACTGGATATACTGATCCGAATTGGATTCATATGAAAATGATTGGCTATCGGTTCAGGTCTGATGAGGACTGGCGCAGGCAAGGTTCAAGGCTATGGACAAAGTAGGGGATAGGCTTTATGGCATTAAGGGCCCAATCCCATCTTGAATAGCGTCCGCACTTGCAATAACATAGTAACCTCAATGTAAACATGGGAAAATTAAATATATGAATAGAAAAAATATTTTGCTCTCATGTCAGAGAGAACGAGAAAGAGAGAGAGAAATGGTGTATTAAAAGAATAAAGAATGAAACACTGTTTCTTTAATGTGGTTAAAAGAAAAAGGACAATAAGTAGAAGCAAATGCTGAGCTTGGGGAAGCTGAAGAGTTTGGGATGCCTGGTCTTCCACCTTACCCCCCAGTTGAGCTAGGGGAAACTGAAGAGTTGGGGACGCTTGGTCTTCCAGCTTATTCTCCAGCTGAGCTATTCTCCTATTTACTCTTGCACCTCAAAAGATAAGGGGCTCTTTGGCGAAGAGTGAACAGAATTGCTGCTGAAATTCCAACTGAAAATGGACCAGAGAGCCTGAGGGTAATGTAACCTGCACATTGCCAAGAAAGAAAGAGCCTGGCTGAAGCCAATTGAGTTCTGGTTTTCCTAGTTAGGTTTTCAGGGTGAATACTGAGTTTTCTTTCTGGTGAACTTCTCTATTGCTGTGTGATTTTCTGCTTATGCGTTTTTAAATGGATGTGCTGTATTTCCAGTGGCTGCTATGCAATCTTAATGGCTGTTGTGTTTAGTTATTGATCTCAGATTTGATTCCCAGCTATAGAATTGGAGGTTTCCTTTATAGTTACAACTTTTACGAGTAAATGATTAAATCTAACAGCTCTGTATCTTTCTCCCTTCACCAATTTCTGAGACGCAAGATCAATGACTCAGATAATATGGCTGCTGCAACGTTGTAGAGAGTTTCTAAATTCTGAATTTCTTGTTAAATTGACAGTTGGTAGTAAGAGAAAACACCACTGTGGTTTGCCATGTCTGCCATGAGCTGTCTGTTGGTTTTTAGAGGCTGATGTGGCTACCTGTAGACTAATGGGGGCAATATACAGCCCAATACATGAGGAAGCTGTCCCGCAGCAGTATGGTCCAATCCTCATTGTTTGGGAGGCAATACAGGCAGTTTTCTTACCAGTACTGGGCCATATGGGCCATTTTATTATTAGTAGAGGGCTGTACGCCACAGCTTCCCTGCTCCATGGATGGTCACCCCTTCTCCTCATTCAGCATATGAAGTGGTGAAGGTAGCTGATTGGACCAGATGTTAGTTGAATGGGCAGCCATCTCTTTGTTTTCTGATCCTCTGCAATTTTCGCAAGTGAACTCAGAATTCAAACTTCAGTTTCTTTTTTACAATTTTGTATATGAGTAAGTGTATGGGGTGGTGAGAGTTAGATTATGAGATTCGTTAAAGGATAAGCATGACTTTCCTTTCCTCTGTTAATATTGTTTAACATGTTTGGCGTACAATGAGTATTGGCCAACTCTCATTTGCATTAACAGGTGATGTTTACAGGAACCTTTAGAGGAATCATCGATGTTGGAAATTGTATAAGGTTTTGTGTTAGTGAACCAGACAGGCTATGGGTCTACTGGTTACGGATCATATACATAGTGTGGATATAGATGTATTTTAAACTTATCTTCTTTATTGTTTTATAGAGTATTTATTTCCTGTATGGTTTCTAATTCGTGAGGCCCATCTGTTGAATTTTGTAGAATTTTGTAGCTATGGTTGATCTTCATAATTAATATTTTAGCCCTTGATGTATTTGTCATGATAAATATAAAGCATGCTTTTCATGCTATTGTCAAAAGAGAAATTTTAAGGCATGTCCTTCATGTCCTTTTCAAAATATAAAATTTGAAATTTAAATTTTTGGCTCCAAACAAGCCAAGTTAGCCCTCCTCGTAGTCAAGTCGGCCCAGTTAAAGAGGCACCCATTCGGCCAGCCAGAAGTGTATATATAAGGCACTCGACCTCCTCTCCTTGGCACAATTTGGATCACACACAAGAAAATATCTCTGTTCACTCCAGCAAAGGAGGAGGCTAGGAGGATGAAGAAATATGAAGATCTCTCTCTTATTTGACCTCACACTTGTGGTATTCTGTGCTGCTGTCTTTGCACCTGTGGAACAGGATCAAATTTCTGAGGTATGTTAGAGCAGCAGGACTGAATTTCTAGGTGCAGAAGGAGGCCGATTTTTAGCCTAATGAAATCAGATCAGACTGAGTTTGTTGGGCACACTTATGACTTGACTAGGAGGCAGTAATACCAGGTTTGACCAAGTCTACTTTGCTGGTTAGTTTGACCTTGTGATTGACTAGAAGATCTAGGTGTGTCTCTTGTTGAATTGAAGAATTTCTCTAAGGAAAAGGTTGCTGGGTTTTTACCCCATGTGGATTTTCCCAGGGTAAATGTTTGTGTTCTTGTAATTGCTTAATGATGAATATGAATGCAAGTAAAGAATAACTAAAGAAATCGTAAGAAGTAATTATCAGTTTAGAAGATCTTATGAAAAATCAACACCATCTAGACCTCATTTAAGAAAAAATTGCTTTCATGATATTTCCACAATTGATTTTAAAAATTGTTTTCCAGTATTTCCATGCTTGAATCCACCAGAAAACATTCCCAATTGTTTGTGTGTGGGAAACTTTATGAAACATTTCTTAGAAGATTCCCAAGAGCTTCCATAAAGTGTCTGTAGTGTCTGTACCAGAAGCATTTTCCTTAAGGAAATGAGCTTAAAGTCCGCAAATTTTTGTCCAGATATTAAATAACTTCAAGTTATTGATTTCTTCAGTCTCAGGATGGTTGTGCTATAACCTAAGTCACCTGACACGGGGATTCGGGATTCGTAGGATTCAGGATTCATGGTGTCGGATTCGGACATGTTGACCCCCGGGAACAGGACACGTAGGATTCGTTATATATTATTTTATTAACACACACACACACACACACACACACATATATATTAAAAATTAGATATTTCTTACACAAATTTTAATTAATGATACAAATTTATTGATTTCAAACATAGATCTTCATCTATAGCTATTAGCATGCATAGTACATACAAAATTCAAATAAATGTTAGTGGTACTGGTCACATAAATGATAAATCTATTAAATCATGATTCATAATTCATAACTGAAAGACAACTTACAACTACAAGACAGTAAGATAAACACACTGACAACCGTAGTTTTCTCATTAAGTCAACAAATCAAAATGTGTTACATAGGTAGTGCTGGTGCAATGCCAGTGGCAAATAGAAATAGAAAATATAAAACAACTACAGGTATACAAGCCTCAAGGCATCAATCAACATCACTGTCCTCATCATCATTGTCCCCACTGCTCTCCTCTGCATCCTCCTCCTCCCCTGTATCCATAGTCGCCTCTGCATCTGCTGGTGTGGAGGTTGACCCCTTTAAGTCATCAAATCTAACAGGCTCTAGCACTGGATCATTGAGATCCATGTTGGCCAATGCCAACTCAACAGTGGTGTCCAGACCCATATCATCAGGAAAGACATCCCACATCTTTGTCTTTCCCCTCAACCACTCTTCCCTCTGCCTGAAATAAGACGAAGGTTGGTGTGCACATACACTATTGTCTCTACCCTGGACTGCTCAAGCCTGCTCTTCTTCACACTATACAAATTCTCATATGTGCTCCAATTCCTCTCGCAACAAGAGGATGAAGTCACCTGAGAGAGGAGCCTCATGGCTAACTGCTGAAGAGAAGGGCTTGTTGCCCCATGATTTGCCCTCCAAGAATAGGGCTTCTTAGCCCCCCTGTCTCTAATCACATCATAACCTCCAAATCGACCACTGCCAGTGGAAAACTCTGCAAAGGCATCCTCCACCTCAGCAAGCAATGCACTATCCTGATAAATCCGCCTGAATGCCTCTTTCCTCCCCTGTGAGATTTCACCATCCATGTGAGGAGGGAATTTGCGGGAAGGTCCACCATTCAACCACTCATGGCTGTAGTATTTGGGGTTCAATGAGTGAGCCAAACAATGTAAAGGTGTACAATTCTTGCCCCATTTGCTGACAAGAATATCATGTATGGTATCGCAGAAGGCCTCTGGTGATGTCTCATACTCGGGGCACTCACTCTGTAAAATAATGCTCCTCACAGACTCAATCATGGAATCCCATCCCTCATAAACCTCTCCTAGGATGGGTTTGTCTGTATTTGCAAATCGAAGCAAAGAAATGATTGGGTCCATGATCCGAATAATTAGATCTACCCTCTCCCACCAAGCATCATCTAGCGCTGTGTCCTTCAGTCTTTTAGAGGCTACCTGATCTGTCTTTCTCCAAAAATACCAAAACTCAGAAATAACCATGGACCCAAGAGCGGTCTTGACCTCCCTCAACCTCTTCAACATCATGAATGAAGATGCAAACCGTGTATCAGCAATCTTCAACAATGATAGATTGCTGTACTCCTTGTAGATAGTGAGGGCATTTGTATGATTTTGCACAAAGTTACGGATATGTCTTGCATCCTCAATAATGCTTCCAATCCAAAGCACATCAGAAGCAATGGATTTCAGTGCTAAGTTCAATGAATGGACAATGCAAGGTGTCCAAAACACTTGTGGATATTTAGCTTCCACGATCATGCCAGCAACCTTGCAAATAGGTGCATTATCTGTAATGATTTGCACACAAGAATCAACACCTACATCTTCCAATAACTTTAATAAATAACTCACCAATAAATTGTGCATCCTTGTATTTGCCAAGTGTATCCACTGCTTTCATGAAAACTGGACCACTCAAAGAAGACACGATGAAGTTGATGATTGGGTGTTGTGCTGGGTCTGTCCATCCATCAGAAACAATGCTAACCCCAGATGTTGGCCATGATGCTACAATAGGCTCAAGCATTTTTTGCACCTCTTTTTTTGCCTTCGTCAACAATGTGGTTCTCAGCTTTTCTGACCCAGGAGGCACATACCCTGCTGGAGCCCCTTGAGTTAGAGCTTGGCACATCTCAATAAATAGAGGTGAACGTGCAACATTAAATGATATGAAGTTTTGATAGAAGAAGGAGGCAATGGTGAGATCAAGCTCTTCCCGTCTCTCTTTTTGGAAAATCTTGTCCATTGGACCAAGTGCTCTTCTTTTTGATGCTTGTCCCCCCTGTAGAAGTAGAACGCTCAAATGGAAATTTGGTGGTGGCTTTCCTCAAAAATGGAAGGGGGTCTTCATTCTTGGGTTTTCTTGATTTTGAAGCCACATGTTCCATACCAACATTGGCTTCCTTTTCCAATTCTTTTATCTTTTGTAAAGAAACAACTTTACAAGCTCCAATCCCCAACCAGGTAAAGCCAACAAATGTGATTTCACACAGTAATATGTGCTTTTGAAAGAAATGTGACAAAAGTTGCATTTCCATTGCACATTACCTCCTCCCTTTCCCTTGGTGTTTGGCCCATCCTCTCTTGTGACATATTTCCACAATGGATATTTATCATTGTCTTTAGGTCTTCTTCCCTCAACATTACTTGCAGCAGACTTTGATGATATTTGGGGAGGAGGGGCATCTCTACCCATGACATTCTTGCCCTTCCTTTGCCCCCTAACTGCTGCCTTTGATTGAGCCATGAGTACTGTAAAAGAAATGAACAAAGCATGCACAAATTTGTAAACAAAAAATCATATACAAACTGCTGTAAGAAATGCAAAAGAATGGAGGTGAAATGCACTTACCTGGTGGTTGATTCTCTTCGCTGAATGCTCTACGCCCTTAACTCCTTTCTGCAAACCCTTTTCCACTTGCCAACAACTCACAAAACACTTGCCAAATGAAAATATGCGTGGCTATAATGAGCAAATACGCCCTTTTCATACGCGCGTAGGTCACTTTTTGAGCCTAGCGAGTCCTGAAAAATAGGGCACGATTCCCAAAATCGTGACACGCTGCCAAAATCGTGACATGCAGTCGGATTCGATGTGGCAAAAAAAGACACGACGTGTCATGGGTTTTGGACACGAATCTCGAGAGAATCACGTCGAACACGATGGATTCGGGATTCGTGGGGCCTATAGGACGAATCCGGTTACTTAGGTTATCACTGGTATACTTCAGGAATTCCCATAATTTTATTCATATCTCAAACCGATGCATTTATTTATATATTGAGTTGAATCAATATAATAGCAATTTGGAGTTCATAAAGCTATGAAGATGGAAGATAAAGAAAATAAGAGAGTTGGACTCTTGGGCATTGCTCAAGATAAGACAAATTTGGGTCATTTGCTCAAGCTAAGACCTGGTGAATGTTTTAGTACCATCGGGATTCTATTTGTACTTCTTATTATAGAATGTATAATGTGATAATGCTGTGTGTAAGCCACCCACTACTTGCAAGGCAGGTGCCATGCTTTCATTGACAATCTCGTTGCCATTTTTGTGTAACATTCTCTATTCTTTTGCCTCGTTTCTTTGTGTGTGGATATTTTATGGGTGGATATGACAATTATCCTTTATTTGCTTCTAATGGGTAGTTCATGTTTTCTAATGGACAATTTAGCAAGGGACTGTATGGGTATGTTGGAGGAAATGTAAGGAATCTGGATTACTTCAAATAGTTTGTCATTAAGTTGTGCATTATCTGAAGTGTGTGATTGGTGGACAGGCGTAAGGTGTATGACGAATATAATGATGAAGAGGTTGAGCTAACAAAGGATGAAATCAAGTTTATTAGTAGATTACGTAAAGGCACAATACCTCATGCTGATGTCAATCCATATGAGGTTTGTTTTGCATGTTTGAGAATGATTAACGCTGAATTGCGTCTAGCTGTTTTGTCCAAATGAATGTACGGTAGAGCTAACAGAGTTTTTCCATTTTGCAGCCTTATGTTGATTGGTTTGACTGGAAAGATAAGGGTCATCCCTTGTCTAATGCCCCAGAACCAAAGCGGAGATTTATCCCATCAAAATGGGAAGCTAAAAAGGTACATTTGGTTATCCATGCCTAGACATTAACAAAGTTGGTGTTATTAATTGACATAATGTTCTAATGTTGATGGGTTTTTATATGAAGTACACATGCAATTAACTATATATTCAGTTTAGAAATAGGTTTTCTCAGTTGTACTCACCAAGGATTGTTTTATTCCCTTGGGTATTTTGCTTATATTGTAAGGATAGTTTATAGGCATATCTTGAAATGCACGTGGACTATCTTTTATATAAACATAGCTTAGCATCTCTGTATGATCTTGTAATGTTAATAACCTCTTAGTCAATAAATATTAATGTTTTCTTCAGTATGGGTGTTGAAAATAGTAGCGAGAAAGGTCCTTATTTGACTTGTGCCTTAGTCAAGGAGACCAAGAAGCAGTTTTCCTTAGCATGCATGAGTTCCTAAAATTTAGGACGAATTCCTATAAGTTAGGACAGTTCATGAAACAGTTTGTCTAATGCGTATAAGTGGAAGGCTCAGTTGTTGTCTTCTAGTGCGAGTTAAATTGGGAAAAGGACAGTTATTGAGTCTCAGATCTAAATTGAGACTAGACGAGTTACAAGAGTCAGTTTGACTCAGTTAACTCATCAATCACAATTTGACTTCCTAAAATACAAGTTGCCAGATTTAGCCTATGTGAATTGCTTATAAGGAGGATGAAGGCACCATTATACATCAATTGTTTTGTGAGCATGAGTTGGTGAGACAAGGCAATAGAGAGCACAGGTTTGTGTGTGTGTGTGTGAGCTTCTGAGAGGAAGAGTGTGCAAGAGAAGCTTGTGCACAAATGGGTAGAGGCTATTTTCCCTTGGGAATTGCACTAGGAATTAGGAGGTAATTCCTAGTTAATAGGAGTAGCCTATGCGCATATATTGAGGTGGAATGCACTAGGAAATAAGGCTCTAGAAGTGCGCAAAGAATAAGGGAGAAGATTAGGGGTCTTGCAAGGAGTGTTTCAACTTAGTTCAAGCAGAGAAAAACATATTGGTTTCTATAGAAACAAGTTTTTTTGTAAGAGATCTGTTGCTTTTATTTTTTACTATCAATAACTTCTCAAACAAGCAAAGGGTTTTCTCAGTTGGGTTCCCTAGAATTTTTTGTGTCTTGATGATTGTGTGACTGTATTTATTTCTGTTCCTATTCCGCAGCAAATAAGTAGAGAAAATCTGTATCCTAATGAAAGGAAACTAGCTTTCAGATTGTTCATTAGGGCAGTTGTAGATTTTCGTGGATTTTCTACATGTTATTAGAGCAGAGATCAAAGTAAAGGCCAACACATAGAGCTCAGATTGCTGAGGGACAAATAAGGGTGCCACAACCCTAAGGAGCGAAGGGAAAGTGTGGAAAAGAGGACGAGGTTAGTTCCGTTTCCCTAGTTTTGGTTTGGCTGTGAAGGAGCAGATGCTGGGCGAGTTTGTTTGGAAGTTCTGGGCACAAGTTCTAGGCAGATTTCCTGTGTAGAAGGCTGCATAAGTTCTGGTTTTAAGAAGAGGGTCGAGACCCCTGCGAGCAGTGCGTTGAAAGGCTGTAAAGGCCTAATTTCTTGCAAGAAAGAGGGCCGCATACTCTAGTGGACCAAAACAGGAGATGAGGGTTTGTATGAGGGGAATAACACAACTTTTGAGGACTGTTTTGGAGGCCAAAAGTAGGGCACTCTTGTAGCTGTTCAGGAATCCTAAAGGAAGGGCTGAATCCTCAGAAAAGAGTGCTCAGATATGAGTTCTTTCAGGACAGAAGAATACATCTTGAAGAGGTAAGGGATTGTCTTTCCAAGTTGATCGTTTGTAAAGTGATGGAGGGCTGGCAATCAGGGAAATTGACAACAGTTTATCTTACCCTAGTTTAGTCATATAAATCTTGTTAGAAGACTGATATGTGGGCAGTCCTTGATGCCCTTGTTGAGACTTATCTCCTATGCAAGAATAGTTCCATAAGACAGTCCCTATGCGGTTTAGTTTAGAGAAGAAAAGAGGGCGAGACCTAGTTCGGATTGTGGAAAGAACAGTGGGTGTTGGGACGGTAGGTTGGGATGTCTTGAAGTGGAGGTTAGTGGGCAGAATCAAGAAAATGATGGAGGTATTTGTTAGAAAATCAGAAAGGCAGAAATATTTTCTTATACAGATAATTACTTGTGATTCTTTATCTTTATGTTCTTCTCTTAACTTTTAGTTCATCAAGCAATTACCAAGACAATAAATAACACAAGGACAACAGATGTAGGCGGACAGCCAGGGCAAAACCCCTATCTAGGGAAAACCCAGTAAACAATTCTTCCTTCAATAGTTTCTCGAGATAATCCATGTCTCTAGACTTGAAGAGAGACTTCCTCCACACCAAGTCAGCCCTCAATCCTTCTTACAGATGACAACCCTTCACAAACAACTTCGACCTAACAGCAGTAGCAGCAACAACTTCAACCAAACTTGGAGAACTTCGATCTCCCTTGATACATCTCAGGATTGAGTGAGAGTTGTTCCAAAATTTCGATCTTGAGGTCTTCCATCTCCTTCTAGAAACTCACACTTCTTTCCAGCTCCTTTTCTAGCCCTTTACCAACTTTGCACTTTTCTAGCGTCCAGCTTCAGAGATCGAACTATTTGAGAGAGAGTGTGATGCTCCAAATGAATTCGAACTGCCTTGTATATATATCCTTCTGTTGTAGCGGCTACAACACCCTCCAAAATTTTGGCTCGCATGCAAATTTCAGAGCCTACCTCGGATCCTGCGATCGATTTTCCTTGGTCGCTTGTTGGTAAGTTGATGATTTCAAGCTCCCCTCCTTGATCTTGAGAGTTGTCATTGTTCTCATCTTCACGCATGTGTCATATTTGGGCATATGGGTTGTTGTTTGTCATGTAAAGGGAATGTTGTCTTGCTTCAAGGGAATTGTTTGCGTATGAGTGATTGTCATCACATAGACATGTTTCACACTCACCTCATGCAATCACGTCACGAAGGTTGTAGCATCAAGCAAAGTATGTCTTATGTATTCTGGATGGTCTACGTTGTGTCACTAAGTGTCCATGTGCGATCACAATCGAGTATTATCAATGTTTGCATATGTTTCACTGATCTCACACTTAGCCATTTTCCAAAGCAACCTATCCTCATCCAGATTCCTGGAACTAAACCCGGTTTCCTTCTCTATCAGATTATAGAGAGCTTCTTTGTAACCAGTGAAGTGCCTTGAGGCACAACTGTCAATAAACCAATTTCCCAGTGAGTCTGGGGGAGCAGTAGTAGATAGAGCTGCTGGTAGATAGTATTCATCTTGTTTATTGTTAACAGTGTTAGATTCATACCTGGAATTTTTTGCCGCCTTGAATGGTTGTCCTCTTCCTTGATTTTCAACACTTCTTTTTCCTTTGCCATTTGACTTGTCTTTCCTTTGATTGCCTTGAGAGGGATTTTGATCATCGTCCCGGTGTGAGTCCCTTTTATCAGGGCACTCCCTTGCATAGTAACCCGTTTTATTGCAATTGTAACATCATCCTTTTCTTCCACCCTTTGGTCCAGCCTTTCCTTTGAATTTAGCCCTGGAATTGTTTCTTTTTTTAGTATGAGAAGAAAAGGTAGAGGGATGACCTTTAAGTATGGGCATTTCTTGCTCTTCCATCCTTGTTTCTTCTTGAATGCATCTAGCCATTAATTCCTCAAATCCAGGAATTACGTTATTGTTGAGAAGAGTAGTCCTGAATATATACTATTCAGATGGCAGTCCTCCAAGAGTTGTGAGTGTCATTTCCTTGTCAGGAATTACTTCCCCAATACATAGAAGATCGTTCTTGATCTCTGTGATCCTTAAGAAATATGCTTGCATACTCTCATCTTTGCCCTTCTTAGTTTCCTTTAGCTTATTTCTAAGAAACAAGACTTGATTTGCATCATTAACTTTAAATAAACTCACTAGTCTATCGTAGATTTCCTTGGAGGTGTTCAGCTCACAAAACATAGGCCACCAAGCGTTTGTCGATAGAGTCCCAGATGATCTTCCTTGCTTTGACTTCTCCCTTGGTCCATTTGTTCTTAGTAGCAGCGGATGCATTTGATGGAGGCTCAACAATCCCGCCTCTCACATGGTCCAACACTTCCTGCTCTTCTAATGTTAGATCGAGAGACATCTTCCAACCGTGATAGTCAGACTTCTCACGGAGTTTGTCTTCAATAGGGAAGTGTGTTGAGGACCCCATTATTTCTTTTTAAAATAGGCTTGCCAACCTTCTCTTCGGTGATTGCTCTTGCTCTTGCTCTTGCTTGGGCTTTGTCTTCAACTCAGCTCTGATACCATGTTAAATTATGGTATGTTCTATGCTTAGAGCAGTTTACGTATTTTTATTCTTATTAGCCACAAATTAGCAATCACATATACATTAAGTAAAGTGCAGATAGAACATTAAATGATCAACTGAAAACAAGCCAAGACAAGAGACACAAGATGTGGCGGCTAGCCAGGGACAAACCCCAATGCGGGGAAACCCTTTGATCAAATCTTTCTTTATCTTCAATAGTTCAACAGAGATAAATAGTACAAAATCTGAATTCTGTAATTTTATATCAGCAGCAACAAACCCTAGATCAACAAAGTCAAACTTGGTCAAAGTAGCTGAAATTGACTTCTAAAATATTTGGTCAATTTCCGGTCAACTTGTCCTCGAACAGCCTAAAGAAACAACCCTTGAACAGCCCCAAAAGTTCAGTCAATTTGCAGATTTCTGAAGTCAACTTGCAGCCCTAAACTAGGGCAGTTAATACCGGTAAAATCAGAGGTCAGATCACCTCGATTTTTGTGCCAAAAATTGCGGCCTGCCTAGGAGAGGCAACCACACCCAATCCGCACTTTTGGAAGGTCAATGCTTGGTCAACGCTGGTCAAAGAGATGACCTGTTGCCCTTGCGTCCTTCTTTCTGCGTCTTCTTTGCCCTAGGACGTCTTTCTTTCAGCCACACGTGTGTGAGAGAGAGAGGCTTCTTTTATGAGTGAATTGAATTGTTCAAATGAGGAGAATGCTCCTTGTATTTATATGCAAACATCGAGGTTGAATAGACATGACTGTTGGGCTTCTGAGCTTACATAAGTTTGCTGGCCGACCTTGACAATTTGTCCATAATCAAAATAAATTCATATCTCCATAAATACTTATCGGAATTGGATGATCTTTAGATCAATCCTACACCTCTCGATGAGAGGAATTTAGGAAAAATATCAGAAGCCATAAATAAGGTGATCCACATGGAGTTTGGCACTAGTTGCCAATTTTAACATTTCTTCAACCTGTACTATAAAGGCGTGGTACATGTCAGGCTGTCTATGCTGCCTCTTCTCGGTTCTAGGAGCTTCGACAATCTCCTTTGTGCCCCTCAGTGTCTGTTGTACTTCCCTGCTGGTTCTACTAGTGGTGGTGGGAGGCTCAATCAAATCCTCCTCCTGTTGTTGCTGTTCCATCTGCTAAGAACTACATGGATATCCTACTTCTGAGGAAACACTGGTGCTAGTCATTGTGCTCGATCCAAGTGTTTGTCCTCTTTCTTCTCCTCCTTGCTGCCCCTGCTGCTATTGGACTAATGGAACATCTACTGACTGACCTTCTGCTGGCATCTCTCGAGCTTTCCTGAAAGCTCTATCCTCCATGAATTTTGCATCCTGTCTTAGTACAATCTTTCTGCTGCTAGGAATATAGATTCTGTATGCCTTTGAGGTCTCGCTATATCCTACAAGGTACCCCTTTTCTGCAGTCCGATCCAGTTACTACGTTTCTCGTTTGGAATGTGACAGTATGCCACACTTCCGAATATCCTGAGATGACTCACCTCCAGCTTCTTCCCTGTGAAGACACCTTCAGGCGTTTTCTTCCCCAATGCTTTGTGAGGAGTTCTATTCTAGATATACACTGCTGTGTTGCAAGTCTCTGCCCATAAGAATGTAGGCAAGTCCTAGTCATACAACATAGTCTTTGCTGCCCCAACAATAGTTCTATTCTTTCGCTCTGCTACTCCATTTTGTTTTGGATTATATGGAGCTGCCCATTCTATTTTGATGCCCTCCTTTGCGCATAAATCTGTGAAGTCTTTGTTCTTAAACTCTCCACCATTATTTGAACGCAATACCTTTATCTTTTTCCCTGTCATGTTCTCTACGAGAGCCTTAAACTCTCTGAACCGATCAAAGTCCTCATCCTTGGTCTTTAAGAAATAGATCTAGGTTTTTCTAGAGTGATCATCAATAAAGTTGACAAAGCATTCGCCACCACTGAGAGCTCTTGTGGACATTGGGCCAAAAATATCTGAGTGTATCAATTCCAATACGCCTTCCACTTTGTTGTTACTTATGGAAAAAGCTCCTTTAGCGTACTTCCCTAGTACGCATCCTTTGCATACATCATCATTCTCAATACTAAGGATTGGAACTCCTGTAACAGTTTCTCCGAGCATCCTCAGTGCTTCATGGTGTAAGTGTTCCATTCGCCTGTGCCACAGTTCATTCAGTTCCTTTTCACCATTATGATTGTTGCCTATTAGTCCTGTTGGAGATTCGAGCTGCAATCTATACAGTCTGTTGCTTCGAGCTCCAATTTGTCTCTTCTTCTTTCGGCTTGGATGTTTGACATATACTTTCCTTCCAATGAAGTATACATCATATCCCTTGTCTTGTAAGTGGGACACTGAAATCAGATTCATTCCTAACTCGGGTACATGCATATAGTGGCTCGGATGCTGGTTCCTTCTTCCGTCTAAAATGCTATGGTGCCTCTCCCTACTGGAGTACACTTTGTTTTGTTTCCCATAGTCATCTGGAAGTCGATTTGCTCTTCCTGATAGCTCGAGAAATATTCTTGTACTCCAGTTATATACATTGAAGCCCCACTATCAATATACCAAGCCTCTGCTAACGTTGAACTTGACAAGCATGCGAATTCTTCTTCCAATCTGGAAGATAATTTAGAGACATCTTGATTTTCCATCCTTCTTTTTTTCCTATTGATTTCTGATGCTTTTCTGCCCCAACAACTGCTGTATAAAAACTTCTTCACATGAAGACTTGCTCTGCGCTGAAGCTTTTGCGTCGCTCCCTCTGTCACTGCGAACCTTCGATTATGGAAATCTTCCTCTCTGTCGATTCTCTCAGAGAGAGATTTTCCTATAAAAATTTTGCTCTCTTAGATTGGACTGCACAATTCTCTGGGGATTTGATTTTTTGCCTATGCAATGATTTCAAACTACCTTCCTCTCTTCAACACTAGCTCTTCCGGTATGTGCTGCTGCTTAACTCAGCTTTGATACCATGTGAAAATTTCTAAATAGAAATCCAAGTGCAGTGACTGATATTATTTCTTCTACTTACTAATTCAGAAATAAGTTATTCACGTTGTTTTACAGTAAATATCGAAATAAATTCTACTGCAGCCTTCACAATTAAAATACTGCGGAAAGTAAATGCAAGGAGAAATACTCGCACAAGTATAATCACAATGATAGTTATTTTTGGACAATTGTCCACGGAAAAACGCAAAGTGGGAAAACCGGTGCAGCAGATGAGGGCTTCTTTATTGATCTTAAGAAAAATTTTCATGTACAAGATACAACTAGCAGAATAGAAGAGGAATTTCTGTGAGAAATTTTACAGATAATGTTCCAACGCTTCTCAACGAGATTCTGACTCTGGAGAGGAACTGCTGCTCTCTCTATGTCTAATTGTGTCATCTTCTGCGTAGGGATTATGTAGTCCCAACGTCACAACCTCTGCACTGTCCCTCCTCTGCTCTTCGTCTTCTTTCTGCTCCTGTGATCCGGACTAATGCTGATGACTCTCTCCTTCTCACTTGTAACTCTCCCTTCGATTCTATTTCCTCTTGCCGAACTTCAACCAGTGAGAAAATCGATCCTACTTGGGTAACTGAGTATCTGCCTGGTGTATTTTTCAAATGCCCATTGAAGTCCTTGTTATAATCCTCCAATTGAGTAATCAACGACCCAGATTAGATTCTAGTCAATGGCTCAGATCATATTGACTTGATCCTCATCTTCTTCTAGAAGTTTCACCCTCAGTTTAATTAATACCTTTTAATTATTTTAATTTCTTAAGTTTAGACTTAGACACTCATTAAAAATAATTAATTATTTTAATAAAATTGTCTCTGGGTGGAATTTCCCAAAACGATTTCGGGGTATTGTGGAATACATGTGTCTTAGCCTCCCTACAAATTTTGAGGTTTAGAGCACATCTGATGCTACCATAAATCGACATGGATCCCATGTAGGGAGGCCAATTCCAAGATGAATACCCACTTGCAGTCCTGTATAAGATCCAATGCGTCTCCTCACCTTCCAATACAATGATTCATTAGTGCAATTGAGTAAATACGCTGTTAATCAAGGGCAGAAGAGAGAACTTCATAGTGGGTTCCCCTTCCAAATTTGGGGCTTTGAACATGTACTAGTGTTACATTCTTGGGTAGGAGATGTTAATGAAGGACCCTATTAGGTGTTTTTAACCTCTAAGGGAATGATAGGTCCAAGGTACACACTTTAAATGGGAGGTCTCATGTGAAATAATGATGAAATAGAGTGGGAACAAAGGGAAGGCTCCAAGCCACATGCTATGGTACAAGGGTATCTATGATGAGGAAGGCCCACACCTTGGGTATATCAATGTAGGAGGGAGCAATTGTGGTATATTTCCTCTGTTTGTTTTTCCACGTTTCCTCATTTGCCCTTTGCCTTTTATTGATATTTCTTCATTTTACTGCTCGGGGCTCATGGGGATGAGAGCATGATGTGTAAGATATAACAGTGATTACCCCTTTAGAGTGGGGCAGATCATCCCCCACCAGGGGTTGGGACATTCATGGGTTCCTTAATGATGCTAAGGGGCACTCATAGGGGTCCCAAGGAACCAAGGTGATTTCCATATTGATAGGTGGTAGAGCTCATGCTTGGCTTTTGCCCATATGCTAAATTTTATTGTTTCGACCATCTTTTGCATTTTGTGGTACATTTCTTGTTGTATGTGGCCATGTTATGCTTTTATTCTTTTTTTTTGTAGCTGCATCAATCTCTGGGGCATCATTTTAGGCATGACCAAAAGTTTGGAGAAGGGGAATGGGAGGCTAACACCTTGTAAACCCAACGGACAAATGTGGACTTAGATAGGGAAAGTGTGAAAGGGGCTTGTAATGAGTGGAAGGAAGTGAGATATAGGGTACAAGGAAGTGGGACCACGCAACCAAAATCAAGGCTTCCCCATAGTGCCCCTCCTAAAGCTAATAGCCAATAAAGGAGATCCCATGGGACTAAGATTCAGGATTAACCCCCAGATGAGGTAAGGGAACAAAAGTACAGTCAAAACCTTTCCTTCTTCCAAATCACCCAATAATCCATGCCTAAGTGTGCCCAAGAAAAACAAGTATAAACACCCAATTACATAATGAAAAATCATACCTTTGGGATTGGATGGCTGACCTTCAAACTTACGATCATGACAAATGAACGAGGGTACACAATGGTTGGCTCAGGTGTTGTAGATAAGTAGCACATCAAAGTTATCAGGTGGCTGGCGAGGGGCTGCCGGCTGAAGACAAATCTAGGAGAAAAAATCTCCTATAGCGGTCCCCACTGGTGGTGGGTAACAGTATGGAGTATTATTTGTCTTTGCATTGGACGTGCTATGTGGTTTTTTTTTTCTTTTTTTGTAAATTGGACAATTCTTATATTATATCATATCGAAAATACAACCATATATAGTCTTGCTATGTTTACTGGTCTTCCACTAAGGAAACCAGACAAAGTAGCACAACATTGATGTCTTAAACCAATTAAATAGACCAAAACCAAATAACACGGCCTAACAATTATTGTAAACAAAAAGAAGCACATACTATGCTGAAGGTTGGAGTGCCTTCTTGAGATGAATATTCAACAAGACTATGACTAAATATCATAACAACATAAAGCATGAACAGGATTTAGGAAATGTGTGAATCCCCCACCAACTCTGACAGTGCCAAAGCATGATTACCATCCAGAGAGTTTAAATGTTCTCCCACTGAGGGGGGAGGGAGATCGACATGTGCCGATTCCATGCAGTGTGACCTGCATGGTCCCTGATTGAAGTCGGTCCACTAAGATCCCAGTGAGCCAATACTCAAAAGACCCCCCTCATTTGCCAACTTATCAGGCAGTTTGTTCCCCAATCTTCTCACATGAGAGGTGATAGAGGCTGTTATTCTTAGGAGAAGCGAGTGAATCCTTTCCAAACCTCCTTCAAATATCCCAACATTTCGAAACATTGGTGGGGGGTGGCGGGGGGCTTCCATTTTGCATTTTCTTAACTATACTTATGATTAAATGAGAATCCCCTTTTGTAATTGAATTCCTATATCTATTTCTAATGGCTACTCAAAGGCTCCTGCTCTTGGTGATTGAGGGTGAAGGGGGTGATCAGCATGTTGGCTCACTGTTGGAGTCATTGGGTGCCATAGTGGGATCCGAATGTACAATCTTGCGGGGAAAGCAGGAACAAGGGAGCCCTTTTCTCCCGCCATCCAATGTTGAAGGAAAGAAGCCTCAGATAAAATCCTGTCTACTCTGCTGAAACTGGGAGGTAGTTCGATGGGTAGGAGGCCCTTTGCTTTGGATCTCTTCATGGTTAGTCCATTTTTCAGAATAATAATGTGTTAACAATGGTCTGCTCTAACATCTTCGAACTAGTCTCAAGGATATCAATTGATTTCTCCTAGGCGGGGAGAGGGAACTTGGAAGGTTGAGGGGAGACACAAGGTCTCACCTCTCTATGGTCTGGAACACTGAAGATCCACGATGTCTCTTATTGCCTCGATCTAGTGGGGAACATGATTATATGGGGTGATCCTCTTGGTTGTCTTGTAGTAGTGTAGCGAGCACAAGTATCTTCCTAATGAAGAGGGATAGGCATCTTTTATCATGACACCGGAAGAATGTAGAAACAGAGCTCCCTGAATTCTTATGGAGGCTTTGATATTTGCCTTTGATCTCATAGCAGAAGGGACACCTAAAAATGATGTGCATCTTTATTTCTGGTTCCTGAAGGTGACCCGGAGTCTGTGAGAGCCAACTTGGAGCTGGCCCAGAGAGATCCCGAGTGAAATCCAGTGTGTATATGTGTATGGGGATGGACAATGATGCCATCCTGCAACTCCAAGTTGTGTTCTAGATAGAAAGACATCTTCAAGCTTAGGTTATCTGGAGGTGAGGTCAAAGAAACTTGGATGTACAATTTATAGATATTACTGAGTGATGTACATGAATCAAAAGATAAGGATATTATCCAATCAAGTAATCCAAGTCTATGAAGTGCAGCAGTCATGGTGGGGCCTTCAGAGTATATACTGTAAAAATAATATTATGAACACAAATAGTATTTTGTCATGTAAGGTGATAAAGTGATGTGCACGTTGTGGTTTTGGAATTGATACATAGTTTCTACCAGATATGGGACTATTAACCTTCTGGAACAGAATCTATACATAGTTTCTACGAGGAATGGATCATGGGACTATTAACCTTCTGGGGCAGCTGTCCATTTCACTATGTCTAACCATTGTTCTATACATAGTTTCTACGAGGAATGGATCATGGGACTATTAACCTTCTGGGGCAGCTGTCCTTTTCACTATGTCTAACCATTGTTCTATACATAGTTTCTACGAGGAATGGATCATGGGACTATTAACCTTCTGAGTCAGCTGTCCTTTTCACTATGTCTAACCATTGTTCTATACATAGTTTCTACGAGGAATGGATCATGGGACTATTAACCTTCTGGGGCAGCTGTCCTTTTCACTATGTCTAACCATTGTTGATCTATAGACATATGCTAAAATACAATGTATGAGTTCAATTCAGTTTGTTTACCTTGGAATCTCTATGTGTTCTGCAAACAATCTATATCTGAATCTTACCTATATGTGGAGGATCCTTTGAAGTAAATTTATGGTTCAAACACTGTTTTGCCTACTTGTGCTTAAGGTCCAGTGAATGTATCTTTGGTCATTAACCAATTAATTTCAGGTGTCATGGGCTACATCACTGATAGGACTGGACCCTTTTTCCCCCTTTGCGAAATTCCTTTTACATTTCCATGCGTGCTAAGTGCATAACTCAAAATAATACTATCTATGTAACCTACACATGTAAAACTATTGTTTTGAATACATCATATCACAGGGCCTATTTATTACTAACCCATTAAGCAAAATTCTTTCTTCTTTTCCTATTTTTTGTTGATAGTATAAATTACTCTATTTTGCAAATCTATAAATTCTTCTCTGTATCTTTTTTTTTTTTTTTTTTCTGTTCTCATGACTTTTACTATAGAGTACTCCAAGGCTTGAGAACTGGTGTGGGTCTTTGTTTTCAACATTTCATGCATAGATACATGCAGTCCATCATCAGGATGATCACACTATGTAAAGTGGAAGGAGAGAATAGCAAAATCATTCTCCACTTATTGATATATGTCTACTGAGATGTATATGTGAAATTCTTGATGAGTGGAGTTGGCCTAGCAAAGTTAAGTCAACTTCTTCTCAGTATCCACACTCCACAAGATGAGAGGTTACATGTGATATTGACCTCCAAGCTTGTTGATTACATGTCTCAAGGAATTTGCACACACACGCACATCAGCAAGCTGAGGTTAATATCATGTGTAACTTATTGTATTGTGACAGGAATTATTGTGGATATTGAGAAGAAGTCGGCTTTACTCTAGCAGGCAGACTGCACTTATCGAGCACTCCAGATATACATTATCCATAGAAAAATATAAATAAGTGAAGAGTGATTTTTCTATTCTCTCTTCCCACTCCACGTTGTGTGAATATCCTGATGATGGACTACATATATATAAGCCCAAAACCTGAATGATTTTTCTTTTATCTCTTCTCACTTCACATTGTGTGAAATTTGAATATCCTGATGACGGACTACATATTTAAGTCCAAAACGTTGAAAACAAAAAAAACCAAGGTTTTCGTCAAGCTTTGTGATTATTTCATTTTGTTTATTTTTAGTGCAGAGTTCTTTTTATATATTTTCCCACAATCCTATGTCTTCTGTGAGAGCTTGGAAAAGCAATAGAATGGTATACAAATGTGAAAGCTAAGTCACTTATTGTGTTTAATCTGATCCTAATTGTTGCCAATTAATTGTCACTTCTTCAGGTTGTGAAGCTTGTGAGAGCAATTCGGAAAGGATGGATAACGTTTCAGAAAGCTGAAGAAAAGCCTCGCTTCTATTTGATGTGGGGAGATGATCTCAAACCATCAGAAAAAATGGCAAATGGGCTGAGTTATATCCCAGCGCCAAAACCAAAGTTACCTGGTATATGCCATATTGCAATATAAGAGATATTTACTCAAATGCAACTATTGTTCTTTTATTATATTTTGTCAGATAATTTTTCATAATTATTATTCTAGTTAGAAAACTCTTGGAAAAATTAGGTTTTGTTATTGTTGTAACATCAAGAAGATGCCATGATTTTCCGAAATTTGTTTGCTTTCAATGGTGGATCCGATTATTGTTATGAACCTTGTTAGAGTAGATACTTATAATGGGTATATGTTGTAATATAGCTCAACTTAGGAGCATATGTTAAGAATACTTTATATTGTAATAAAGTAAGGCTATAAAACTATACTTTGATGACTTAAGCTAATGAAGTCATAAAAGTATGTCTTACATGTAACGTATGTCTTCCTCACTAAGGCTATGCTATGTTACAGTAATATTATGCATACCTTTTGAATAACAAATCATATTAAACCTTCTCTCTCTCTCTCTCTCTCTTTTCTGCAATTGTGTATGTATGTAATTTTTATATGGTAAGTTGGTAATAGAGATATGGAATCTTAAGGACAAGGCATCTTGGAGAAAGCGTCGAGCATGAAAGAGGTTGAGGGATTGTGTGGGCACATAAAACTCAATGAGGCTTGGGATTGGCACATGTTTGGGGTAGAGGGTAGGCAAAGTCACACATAATTGCATGGCTGACATTTGAGATTGCACACACACAAAGAGATAAGTTTATATTTAATTTGCTAAATTGAGTTCAATAAATTAAAAGCTATGTTGCCAGGAAACGTGGGTTTGGGTACGAGGACGGGGACGGGGACGTCATTTTTTGAAACAAGGTGCGTGGGTTTGTCGGGGGTATATATAATTTATATATATAATATATAAATATTATATTTATAAATTATAATATATATGAATTTGTATATTTTTCAACTTTAAACATGAAAACTAAAATATTTATGATTTAAACTATAAAGATTTAAACATGCACATCATTGAACATGCAACATTCACATTGAAATTTGAAAATTTCTAGTTTGATATCAAGTGCAAATTGGAGTTTACATATTAATAAGAATCATGATAATTGATATATTTCCATTGTCACACTACATTCAAAATTTGCCTTAAGGCATCTCCAAACATTAACTCGGAAATTTTAAAATACTAAAATAAAAATAGCTAATAGTGAACAATGGCTTCCTCAAGCCATGTCATCAACATCACTTAGATCTTCAGTTAGCATGCTCTCCAGGTAGGAATCACTCTCATCTTGAGGCTCCTGCTCATCCATAGCAACTGGAGGTAGCTCAATAAGGCCATCTGATTGTATCTCCTCGTCCACACACATAGCATCATTTGTGTATTGGTCCCATCTCTTGAAATGACCCTCCTTTTACCCAGAGTCTTTTTGAGATATGAGATGAAGTGTGCTATGAATGTACACTAAGTTCTCTACTTTCTTTGAGCCCAACCTATTTCTCTATACTGAATGGATAAAAGGCATAAGTACTCCAATTCGTTTTGCAAGATGAAGAACTGGCTACCTATAATATTAGGGGAAGCCCATTAAATTAATTAAAAATTTAAAAATAAAAACTAAAATGAACCCCAAAGAACCCGATTTTGGGGTACTAGGTACCCATCATCGGGGTTCTGCATACCCGTCAAGACAAAAGAACCCAATTTTCTTTAATGGAGAACCCAATTCTTCATAGAAGAACCTAGTTCTTATGGGTTCTTCTCAGAAACACCCGTACTCGAATCTGGTACTTGGGGACGAGAACCTGGGACCGGTTCGAGAATCCCACCCCTGGGTTTGCGAACTCTTGCAAAATAGATTAAAAGGTTCCTAAGATTTAAGACTCGTGATAAAATAAAATGGATTTTTTAAACTTATGGTGAGGAGAAAAAGATGTGACTAGTGATAATTTTTTTTTTCTTCCATAGATTTCAAGGGTATGTGGTTGTTTGATGGTTAATCCAACATTATGAGGCATGGATTCCTTCCAAAAACACATATGACCTACTTGATAATCTCAACAATGGGGCATTAGGCAAAAATGCCCGCTTGCGTGGAGCAACATTCACTGAGGATGTAAAGAGAACAAGAACAAGTGAACCTATGATGATTTGAATTTTTTCGTTGGTTGGTGGCTTGGTCAATGTATGCAACAAAAACATGATATGCACTTCCGATTGATAAAACATTCTTAGACATCCTACTAGTGTGTGATGTACCCTCTAATTAAAATCAACAAGCAGTACCACCATTTTGCAATTTTGATTAGGTGAACACCAATTTTGGCTTAGGAGAATGGATAAATCAAAGGAAGATTTAATTTTTGGGTCAAGAGAGGGACCCACTTTAGAGAAAAAGGGAAATTGTGGAGCTAGTGGAAGGTTGGGGCCACTCCATGAGGGAATACACACCCCTTGGAGAGCTCGACTTAGAGAGAGGAGGAGGGAAAATGAAATTCGTTGGGTGGAGCCCACATGGCAAGAGAAGGGGCATAAATTATAAATGGGAGATGGAGCAGTCATTTTGGGACTTTTGCTCATTTGATATCTGAACTATTGTTTGCTCAAGCTATTTAGGTGGGTCAATAGAGTGTTGTTTAGCACACCAGATTTCCAAGGGGAGATCTCAACTCCTACTTCAGTGGACTTCGAGTGCCACCTTAGGAGCTTTGCTACATTCTTGGAGCTGTTCCGGAGGGATTTCATAGGGAGATTCAAGCTATTGATGAGCAGGCTGGGCGCATTAAGGGACCACGTACTCCTGTGGGGAGTGAGCTTCATGATAACACTGGTTCCAAGGATTTAGAGCCATATTCTCTTGGCACGTAGCAACGTTTTTGCAGTGGTTTGAGGGTCAGGATGAGTGGACTACATATAGGCCGAATTTCTTTTTCCTGGGCTAGCGCAGAAGTGGATTGATTGGGCTTGCGCAATCATTAGAGGAGCACCTTGGTTGTGGGGGATTGAACCAGAGTTGGGTTGAAGATTTACAAGGGGGTCATAAGGAGAATTCTTGGAGGAGTTCTCAGCTATGTTTGGAAAGCTTTGGCAACTGTTTCTCAGGCAGTATGAGCTACCCAACTATAGAGGGAGCTCACACAAAATGGGGGTAATTTCGGAAGTTTGGAACGAGCCCCAACCCTTTCTGTGTTTGTTGAGGAGGGGCCAAGATTAATTTAGCAGAATTTTCTGAGCACTCTAGTGGGCTCAAACAGGGGTCTCTTCCCACCCAGTGGTGCAGATTTCTAGGGCCAACAAAGCATTGAGGAGACACTTTCCAACATCTGGGCAACATATTTTCTCACTTGGGATTTGTCTAGCTTGCTTTGGGTAAGCCCAAGTGCATGTATTCCATATACTTATTATACTCTCCTCTTGACAATAAAATGGCTTAGGTTGGCGCAGTTTTTGGCGTATTTGTGGGTGTCTAATTATTGTCCGAAGTTTTGTGTTGCATGTGTATTTTGCTTGAGTATCACCCTTAATTTTCCTAATAGGAATATTACAGTGGTATCAGAGCATTAGTCTTGTCTTAGCTGTGGGAACATCTCGTATGACCACATAAGAAAGGCAAAATATTACTTACTGGAGGCATAGATACACAAGCCTGGAGAGGGGATTAGAGATTACACTTGATACTGAGGCCCCAAAACAGGAAGTAGAGGAAGTAGACATGGGGGAGCCCAAGAGAAAATAGGAGGCAACATTCGATAGCCTCTTGAGGGCCCTGAATGACTTGGTCAAGGGACAAAAAGAAATGATGAAAGAGATTAAGTAGCAGAACTGGGACAAGGGTATTCACCGAGATTTTTTGTTTGGGGAGACTTCAGGGGCTTCCCACCAGTATGATCATCATTTCCCTTGAGTCACTGACACACTTTCGGTGGGCCAATCAGGACTACACTGCGCACGTTTTTGCTCTCAGGAGTAGGTGAGTAGGCTGGACAAAATGAGATGCCTATGGGAGAGTATTTTCAAGAGTGCCAGTCTGTGGGGGAGGACTTTCGAGCTGCATTGCCCTTCTAGGACTTCTGCAAGCTCAAGCAGAATGACAAGGGCAAGGGTGCAGGGGGTTCAGGCACTTAGAATTCAGAGCTACAATGTACCATTGGGAGGATGTATCTCCCCACGTTCGATGGGTCATCCAAGTGCACGACCAGGGCATGGGTGGAGAAGCCGGACACATACTTTCAGCTTAGTCGGATCACTGAGGTGGAAGCCATCAAAATGGCTACCTTGCACTTAGAGGGGGCAACACATGACTGGTGGTTCCATGGGTTGACCATGCTAGGGCATGCCAACATGACTTCTTGCGAGGACTTCACACTGAGGGTTGTGGAGCGTTTTGACAAGAGGGATTCAGAGGCACATTTCAGAGAACTGACACAACTCAAGCAGACAGACAACCCCAAGCACTACATATCGGAGTTTTTGAAGGTATCAATGATGGTGTGGAGGGCTTGATTGAGCCTTTGAGTGGGCTAGTGAGATTCCACAGGCTCACTACTTTATAGGATGCAGTGACTTGTGCCAGGGATTTGCACGACGCAATTCGCAAGGCCAGGGCACTAGTTCCGCCACAAGCTCCTTTCCCACAAAGGGGCTATGACACTAGGCCTCCACCGCAGCGAGATATTTAGGCAACGTAGATAGTTGGATGATGAGACTCAGGGAGACCTCTGTAGGAGGAAGTTGTGCTTCACTTGCCAGGAGCCGTGGGCACCAGGGCACAAGTGTTCCAAGGGAAAGGCACACTATATAGAGGTGTTTTCTGATAGTAAGTCAGAGGATGATGCAAAGAAAGAGATAGGTGCTAGTGATGATGAGCCATAGGGGACATGAGGAGGAGGAGGAAGCCCACCACCCCCACCAGGAGGAGCTCCTTTCTTGCCTGCAACGGGATTTATCGTTTCACTTCAGGGAGTGCCAAAGAACCTTACTCTAAGGATCAGGGGCACGGTGCAGGGACATCATGTATCGATGCTATTAGACAAAGGGGCAACCCACAATTTCGTAGATGTCCAGTTGTTGGAGAGGAGAGGCATACACACAGAGTCCTCTGAGGGCTTCTCAGTCTTGGTGCTGGGACACCGTACCATGCAGTGTATTAGATACATTCCTGGGATGACAGTGGTGATGGGGAACTATTTGGCGACGAATCATTTCTTTGTGGTTGACGTTCTAGACACCAATGTGGTGCTTGGTGTTCAGTGGCTATACTCTCTTGTGCGTGTTACCACCGATTGGGAGAAGTTGGAGATGGAGTTCACAGAGCCTGATGGGAAGCTGATTTTGTTGAGAGGCATGCACTCCTACCCGCCACAGATAGTGTAAGTGCACAGGATGGAAATAGATTTGAGACATAGGGATATAAAGTGGGCTGTGGAGCTGAGGATATCGTATGCAGGGGATGGGCCCAAGCCACCACACCGAGACATTCAAGCCATTCTAGATAGGTACCCAACAGTGTTCAGGGGCATTCCACTAGGGGTACCACCTGATAGGGGCTTTTAAACACACCATTGAGTTAGAGGAGGGTGTACACGCAATGATCACCACACCATACTGACATCCCAAGGCTTATCGGGATGACATTGAGAGAGCGATACAGAAGTTGCTCCCATCGGGACACATTCAACCTAGCCCTTGTCCCTTCACCTCATCAGTGGGATTGGTGAAGAAGAAGGACGAGACCCTCCGTATGTGCATAGGCTGCAGGGATAATGGAGAAATCAAAGGGAGATTTAATTTTTGGGTAAAGATCCCCACTTTAGAGAAAAAGGGAAATCGTGGAGCTAGTGGAATGTGGGGGCCACTCCATGAGAGCCACACCCCTTGGAGAGCTTGACTTGGAGAGAGGAGGGAAAAGGAAATTCGTTGGGTGGAGCCCACAAGGCAAGAGAGGGGGCAGGAATTATAAATGGGAGATGGAGCACTCATTTTGGGATTTTTGCTCATTTGATATTTGAACCATTGTTTGTTCAAGCTGTTTAGCTGGGTCAATAGAGTGCTGTTCAGCGCACGAGATTTCCAAGGGGAGACCTCAACTCCTACTTTGGCGGACTTCGAGTGCCACCCTAGGGGAGCTTTGCTACATTCTTGGAGCTGTTCTGGAGGGATTTCACAGGGAGATTTGAGCTATTGAGGAGCAGGCTCAGCGCAGTGAGGGACCACGTACTCTTGTGGGGAGTGAACTTCATGACAACATTGGTTCCAAGGATTTAGAGGCATATTCTCTTGGCACCTAGGAGCATTTTTGCAGTGGTTTGAAGGGCAGGCTGTGTGTACTACATACAGGCCGAATTTGTTCTTCCTGGGCCAGCGTAGAAGTGGTTTGACTGGGCCTAGGCAGTCATTAGAGGACCACCATGGTTGTGGGGGCTTGAACCGGAGTTGGGCTGAGGAATTACAAGTGGGTCATTAGGAGAATTCTTGGAGGAGTTCCCAGCTAATTTTGGAGGGCTTTGGCATGTGTTTCTCAGGGATTACGAGTTACCCAGCTGAAAAGGGAGCTCACACAAATTGAGGGTAATTTCAGAAGGTTGAAACGAGGCCCAACCCTTTCTGCATTTTTCTGGGTTTGTTGAGGAGAGGCCAAGATTTATTTAGCGAAATTTTCTGAGCACTCTAGAGCGCTCAAACAGGGGTCTCTTCCCAGCCAGCATTCCAAATTTCCAGGGCCAGCGCAGAGCATTGAGGAGGAGACACTTTCCAGCATCCTGGTAGCATATTTTCTCACCTGGGATTTGTCTAGCTTGCTTTGGGTAAGCCCATGTTTACATTTTCCATTTACTTATTGTACTCTCCTCTTGATAATAAAATGGCTGAGCTTGGCACAGTTTTTGGCGTATTTGTGGGTGTCTAATTGTTGTCTGAAATTTTTGTGTTGAATGTGTATTTTGCTCGAGTATCACTGTTAATTTTCCTAATAGGAATATTACATAGTGTGGTGGCATAGAGAAACATTCGAGTTGTGGAGCATATAGATAAATTCATGTGTAGACGATGTGCACAAGGTTTGGAGCATATAGACAAATTCACGTGTTGACAATGTGCACAAGGCGTGCAACACAGGTAGAGTGATGGATAGAAGTAGGGTATGCACTCAAGAAAATTGTACAGACATGTAGGTATACATGCTTTTTTGAGAAGTAAATTTTTGGTGTGGCTGTAGAATAAGGCTTTTTCTAGATGGAATTTAATTCATGTACGATGAATGTGTGGTAGTGTTATCACTCAAAATGCTTCAGGATTAAATTTTTGTTGTGGCTGTAGAATAAGGCTTTTTCTAGATGGAATTTGATTCATGTACGATGAATGTGTGGTAGTGTTATCACTCAAAATGCTTCAGGATTTGCAGCAAGAAAAACCGAGTAATGACTAATAAGCAATCAGCCTTAGGTCACTGGCTGATTGATTCTCTGTTCGGGCTGGAACTTTGGCAACCACGGGGGGACGTCCCTAATGCTAATATGTGGCGAATCGCTTATACAAAACTGCTTGTTAGTATGACAGATCAGCACAGCAAATAAGAGGCTTTGTATGCGTTAGAGCCACCGAAGACATAAATTGTTTATATTTGAATAAATGAGAGAGTTCAAATCTGCAACAACCATAATATGGGAGGAAAACAGCAAAGAATATGCGCTCTAGGTGATCAATTACAGCCAAAATAGAGACACAGAAAACCACTGACACCACTGCACAAAACAACAAATATTGCATCAACAAGTTTAAAGAGCTGTGAGAAATGATGTAGTCAAACTTTAGACAGAATGCAAGACTGATCACAATGTTTTTGCTCACCACAGAATACATGCAGTAAGGAAAGAAGAAGAAAAGATGGACAAGAAAGGCTGTTGGCTGCTCAAAAAACTCTGGTTAATAATGGCCATTTGCCTTTCCTTTATAGATCTCCTAGCTCTTTAAACAAGCCGACTTCCTCATGCAAGACCTCTAAAAATAATTCATCCATGTGCTGATGAGGTCAATCTTTTGCATGATTAGCTAAACTCATGTACCCTCATAAATTCTCCTTGCAGTGTTGACTTAACATAAAATAAACTGAAATCTAATAAATTCATCCTCCTCATGCAAGAAAGTCACCCTCCTAAAATAATAATTTCTGAGCTAGATGAGGAGCTAATCGACTAATTAGGATGGCTCAAGGTGTAATGTCCTCTCAAAATTGATGGGTTAATGGAAGACGAAATAGCCTATCCCACCCTGTAGGCTATAGTCTTGATAAAAGGGTGAAACCCCAATTTTTCCTATGTTGGGGCAACATTGTGCAAAATTTGGGTCAGTTGGGGTGAAAAACCCAAAATTAGGGGTTGCACCCACAACCCCTCACATTTTGGAGCCCATGGAAAAATCTATAAATAGAGAAGAGTGGAGATCAAATCAATTCTCATCACATTGGATGAAAATACATCTTGCTTTCTTGCGCTGTGGCTCTAAGGGTTTTAAGACACCTTTTTCAGGGGTGAAAGATTCCACCCTAGTTAATAAATTTCTTCTTTTTCTTTCGTTTGTTCAGTTCTGGAAAGCAGGAAGAAATCGTCTAGCAGAAGGGCATCAAACTGGTGGAAAGGTCAAGCATATTTCATGGGATTGTTCAAGATCTTTTTGGTAACTTTCCTCTATGTCCAACGAAGATTTGTGAGCAAGTTGTGGAAGGTTTCGCAGGAGCTGCCCTGAGGTACTTCGACCTTCTTGAGGCCTAGCTCAATGCTCCTCATAAAGGGCATTTCTTGATCAAAATTATGAGGTAAACATAGCTTCGTTATACAAGTTGACCTTGGATAGAACAACTTTTTCTTTAAGCAATCCGAAAGTCTTTTTGAGCAAGGACGAGCATCATTTCAAGCAGTACTGAGTCTCCCTTTAGGCTATTCAAAGGATGGCGTAGATATGTGGCAGATCCGGAGTTCCCTGAAACAAACCAATAGTCCTTGTGCCAAAATTTTGAGGAGTTCTCGAGGGAAACCAGAGGTAGACCCTGAGACAGGGTTTGAGCATCTTCACTCACAGATCCGTTTTGAATCTATTCGGTATCATTTATGGTCAAGGAATTGTTCAAATCTTCGTAGATTAGTCTAGAATAGTTCGAGTCTTTGGTTAGGGTTACTTATCAGTCAAGATTTTTTGAATTTTGGGATTGTACTGAAACTGTTGGTTCTAGAACTTTATTGGAACCGTTCAACGATTGAATCATAACTACTGTACTGAATTTTTATTATGTTGATTGAAGGAACAATGCTATTTACTAAAGATTATATTGTTTATTTACATCTATATTATTGAATGAACCATTTGTCTTTTTTGATAATGTCTTTCGGATTAGTCACATCATAACTTATGATGTGATTAATTTGAAAGACAATATCAAAATCAGTTTGGATCACAAAAGTCTAAAATCAAGCATTTGTATCTTTTCCGAGCCAAAAAGTATTTTGTTGAAACTCTATGTTACCATAGGGCAAAAATTTCTCTTGGATATCACAGTGGTATCAAAGCAAAAGCATCCTGCCAGCTTGTGAGTGCATGAGCCTTGAATGCTTTCAGAAGATACAACCAAATATCATAGTAAGAAGAAAGAGGAACACCCATCAACCAACCATGGGGGATAAAAAAGAGCAAGGGCAATAGGATCCTGGTGCCCTACTAAATGCAATACTTCAACAACAACAACAAATGACCAACATGCTAATGCAAGGAAAACAACAAATGGCTCAAGTTATTGTCCAAGCCATAAATAATCTTGGAAATAGTGGATTGAACGTAGGAAATATGGCTAGTACTGAAGGAAGTGAGCTATATCCCTGGCTGTTAAATTGGCAACTAGGGCCAAACTCCATGTGGGTCGGCTTATTTATGGCAGCTGATATTTTTATTGGATCCCTCTCGTTGAGAGGTGTAGGATTGATCCAAAGATCTTCCGATTCCGATAAGTATTTATGGAGATATGAATTTATTTTGTTTATGTAATTATTATCAAGCCGACCAGCACTTATGTAGGCTCTAGAAGCCCAACCGACGTGTCTATTCATCATCCTCGTTTTTGGTATAAATAGAAGAGGACTTAAAGACATTTTACACACACCTCTTGTGATCTCTCTCCACTTGTTTGGGTTTTGTGGACAAAGAGATCTAGAGGAGAATACGCTGTTCTAGAGGCTGATCTAGCCATACCCTAACTGCAGGCAAAGAAGGTATAGCCGCAGTCTGATTGGAGCCCGAGTGCCCTAGCCACAGGTCAATCAGTAACCCTCATCTACACAGTCAAGGAAGCCTCCATAACGCAGTAAGGAGAGGCTTAAACGTTGTCAAAAGAAACTAATCTATTCACTATTGAAGAAGCCCTAATACATCTACAACACAGTGATGTTCACGCCAAGGAGATAGTCAGATGGAGCCATCCTAACACACAATTGTGCAACCTATTATACACAGTCCTAGAAGGCTCCCTCAAGTAGTTCTAAAGGAAAGTAAGACGATGTCCAAAAAGGGGAGACTTAGCCACATTTAAGGGTGCCCTAACTACAGCATTTAAGGGTGCCCTAGGGCCACAATCGTCAAGTGTTTTATGCAGCAAAGGAGGCATGAATACACAAGAAAAGAAGAGGCCTTATCCACTGTTATGAAAAGACCTTATCCACAGCAAATGAAGGATTGATCAGCAGCCCTATACGCTGTAATAAGGAGGCCCTGATACGCTGGTAAGAAGGAGACCAGATCTGTTGTTCAAACTGCAGTACAACCATGTGCCCTAGCCACGGTAGAAGGAACCATAATATAGCAAGGTTAAGGGACTGTTTGAGCATCCTCGTTACAACTATGTGAGCTTGATTTCTTCTTGTTAGAAGGCTGAGTTAAAATGAGCATTGGAACAAACCTGTTGGGGTATCATTGGAAGAATAAGTATATTGTTTATGTTGCTACAGGAAGACTGTGTTAGGCCGCAGGCCATAACACCACAGTCAACATTTCGTATGGGTATTTGAGGGCTCAGACTATTACCATAATATATGAAGTTGTCATGAATTATACTATTGAGATCTAAAGCTATTAGATGGTTGTATGATGTTGCTGTAACATGACATGGACATAAAGGGCAGCATAATGATGAATGAGGTCATGGACATAAAGGGCAACATGATGATGAACAAAATGATGGGCATATTAGTAATGGGCAGCATGATGTTGTATGAGATCATGGACAACATGATGTATGGGCAGCACAGTGATCATGAGAAGCATGATGATGCTGGATGCAGCATGATGGTGCTACACAGTAAGGTGCAGCAAATGGATGAGATGTAGCACGATGATACGTGAAGGAGTCACCTTGAGAATCAGTTGAAGCAAAATGTCTTCAACTGATCTCATCATTATACGAAATGATCTATGCTAGATCTAGATAAGTCAAAGTGTTGTCTTCTGTTGTAAATGTACTCTCTCTCTCTCTCTCTTTCTCTGCTGAACTTTGAAGATAAAAGAAGATTTGATCAAAGGGTTTCCCCACACTTTGTGGGGTTTGTCCCTGGCTCGCGCCATATCTTGTGTCCTCTTGCATTGGCTTGTCTTCTGCGATTTATAGTTATGTTCTATCTGCAGTTTATCTTAATGCTGATATGATTGCCAACTATGAAAATTTAAATAAATTGCTCTAGCATAGAACATACCTAATTTTAACATGGTATCGGAGCTGAGGTTAAGACAATGCCCAAGCAAGAGTGAAAGAGCAATCACCGAAGACAGTTGGGACAAGACAGAAGGATCAATGGGTTCCTCATAATTCACCTAGGGTGAAGTCAAAGCAGAGAATGTTATCAGAATGGCGCAGCGGAAGTTTCTGATGGCCCATCTAATGATCCCTTCATTGGGAAGTTCGGATCTAAGGGTGGAAGGAAAGGCAGATGTCTTGTTGAAATAAGTTCGGCCGTTATGGGAAGGAGTGTCCAAATGGCAGGGGCACATCTCTTGATGAAGATAACAATCATTCTTGGGACATCTTCAATAATCAAAGGAATGACTGGTAATGCAGGTCATCAAGGAAGTGGTTGACTCCTCCACGAAAGCAAGAAACCCCTGAATCTCTTTTATGTACCTAATCGCAAGAAGAACCTGATGACCATCTCGGAAATGGAAATCAAAGGTTACAAGATGGCACTTATCAATGGAAAGGTACGTGTTTGAAAATATATCTTGTTAAGATGTTTTGAGTTCTGGGTTGTATCAAGTTGCAGGAAGTCCACTGGGGACCATGTCCGTTGACTCAGCATCGGAGGTGTGTGAGTCAGATGGTGACTTGGATGCCTGAATTCAAAAAGGAGCATGCAGGTACTTGTCTGAAATGTACCGAATGAAAATATTATAAGGGGACCATTCCCCTCATGCAGCAGGTCCACAGGCTTGGAACAACCCGAGGAGTTTAAGACTCATGATCGGGAATCTCATGTATACAGGTGGAAGAAAGCCCTCTATGGCTTGAAGCAAACACCTCGGGCATAGTATGAGAGGATTGATAGCTGTCTAATGCAGCTGAGACTCACTAGAAGTGAAACCGATCCAAACCTTTACTCGAAGGTTGTGGATGATAGACCTCTCGTACCGGCACCTATGTCTGACAGGTGCAGACCCTCTCATTTATAGGAGATAGAGGGAGTTGGATTCTGAATGTGAAAAGATAAGCTGCAAGCCTGTGACTACCTCAAG
>APFE030996228.1:343901-360977 GCA_000404065.3 Pinus taeda | reverse complement strand
TAATGCAGTCAAGGACACTGTTCTTGACATTTACTTTTGGTCACAGGTTAAATATGTTTTGCAATTCACCAAACCAATTTATTACATGATCAAGTTTGGAGATTCAGATCGACCAGTAATTGGGAAGGTGTATGAGCAAATAGATAGCATGTTGGGGCAGATTAAAGACATTGTTGAGCCTAGAGATATCAACTTGTACAATTATATTCGTGTAGAGGTGGAAAACCGATGGGACCGGTCCACCTAATGAACCGGTTTACCGACTGGAATCGGTCTAACTGGGATTGGTTTGGTCTAAACGAACCGGTTTTAGAAAAACACATTTAATAATTAATTTTTAATGAAACAAAACTATTTTTAAGATGAAAAACCATGATTCCAAGCCAATAGAGACAAAATATGCAAAGTTTACTCATTTATATACCATGTAAAGGTGAATATATCAAAATGGCACCGAGTGCAATACATATCATCGACAAAATAGCAAAATACATAAGCAATGAGGCTCTGAATGGCCTATAAAGTCCAAAAACAATGCTGCAAACTATGAGGCCATTAGCCTACTACAAGTCTACAATGTACACATGATCAATCATCAAGTTAATCACCACTACTAGCCACAAGATCATCATCAGGAGCTACATAGTCATCATCTAGTTCAGAGTCTGAGGATGCCTTAGCTTGATCTGCAACCTCAAAATCAATGCCACCAATAATAATAGAAGTGGACCTAATGGAAGCACGAGTTTGTCAACCTACATGACTAGTGCCTTCCATTGGTTCTTTGCCTTTCCTTGATGTCGCTACTGATCCTGGTTCTGATGCCACCACATAATGTGCTTCATCCCATGCTAAAGCCATTTCGATATCAAAATCAGCCTCAAACACAGGTTCTTCAGTCTCCACCCATTTTGATGTTGGATCAATATTGTCCAACACAATGGGATCTAGATCATGAGTTTTGCTCATCATTTGGAGCTCCGATTGCATTTATTGTTTACCCCCAAACCTCAATCCTGAAAACCATTAAGTCTGCTGAATTTTGAGTGAAATCTAAAATTTTGGTTTCTCCATATGAAATCCAATGAGGTCGAAACCACTCTCAAACATCCTGAGTCCTTTCATGGTAATGTTATAAATTTAAGTAAAAGGATGAAAATGAAAATTAAAAGAAATGTCACTTTTACTTTAAGAATTTAACATTACCATTAATTGCCAACATTGTTAGGGTTGAAATGTGTCAGGAAAATGAGAGGGTAGGCATGTTTTTCTTGGAGGGACTATTTTTAGAGGAAAACAACCCCAAATTTCCGTCAAAACAACTTCAAAACTCACAAAAATGCATTTTGTGGGGGTTATATTTGCCCTGGCAATAAACCGGCCGGTTTAGGACAAAACCGGCCGGTTTCGTCCTAAACCGGTTGGTTAGGAGTGGTTAGCTCCAATTTTTGGCCAAATAGGGTGTCTGACTGGGTTTTTGGCTGGTTCCAATCGGTGGGCCTGCTAACCGGCCGGTTAGATCGGTAACTGGTTAGTTGGGCCGGTTTTGAATAATATGCCCCTGTACACAACACACCATTAGGGGAGGGAGAATCACCCTATGGTCGCTCATCGCTCCAAGAAGTACCCCCAAAGCCCCTTGGAGCTCCCAGAGCTCACTATCCATCTCATACAAGACCCTAATAAGAGGGTCTCTCCACGACTCCAAGTCGTTTGCGAAAGGTTAAGAATTTGACCTTCCCGAGGGGCTTTGTAAAAATATCGGCGACCTGCTCATTGGTCCCAATATGATGGAGCCTTATTGCTCCCCTCTGTACCATATCCCGGATAAAGTGGTACCTGATATCAATATGCTTGGAGCGATCATGAAACACGAGATTCTCAGAAAGACGAATCCCACTCTAGTTGTCATAGAAGATCATGGTGGTATCCAACATATGTCCAAACAACTCACTAAAGAGCTTCCTCAACCAGACAACTTCACAGGAGCCCAAACTAGCAGCATTGTATTCAGCCTCAACGGTGCTTAAAGCAACTGACTTTTGCTTCCTGCTCATCCATGATATTGAAGCAGAACCTAGAGAGAAGCAACATCCTGATGTGCTTTTGTGATCCACCACACTGCCAACCTAGTCTACATCAGAGTAACCATGGAGCTTCACATTTCCGATAGTGTATCTTAGTCCATAAGTGATTGTGCCCTAGAGATATCTCAAGAGATTCTTGGCAGCAATCCAATGTATGTGATGAGGCTCGACCATAAACTGACTTAATGTATTCACTGCAAAACATATGTCCAAATTGTATCCTAAGCAACAATTTTGGAGGTCAATTTTAGCCCTGTTGACCAACTGCAATGGTATTTGACCAAATTGTTCCTGAGCAACTGTTGGGATATGCAAAGGTAAATACCCTAGTTGATTCAAATTTGCATCATTGATGATTTGCTTTTCCTGCTGCATTTTATCATTATTAATGGAAGAATCCAATGATCACACTTGAAAACCTAGCTATTTAGCTTCATTTTAATGTAACTCTGTACATGGCTTAAGTTTTGCCACTATTCGTTCATGAGCATCCAAACATGAATCATTATCGTCCTGTTCATCTCTAGGAACTTGATAAGTGTTGATTTTCTAGTGCAATGAAAACGACTACAAGTTTTCAAATTGATAACTACATCCAATGCTACAATTATTCGTCTTACAATATTCCAATCATTACGCAGTTATATATGAAAAAATCTCAACTATTCACTTTATTCAATAGAGCAATAGAGATCACAGTAGACAGTAAAACAAGAGACAAGAGACACCAATATTTAGGCTAGCTGCCAGGGCAAAACCCGCAAGGGGAAAATCCAACAAGTCTTTCCTTATGAGTGTAATATCCCTAATTTTGTTGAGCATGGGAATTTTGCGTAAGTTTGGTGATATTAAGTAAAGGGGCAAATATTATTTTGGAGAAAGGTGACAAGTATTATTTTATTGGAGATTGGGAACAAATTATTATTTTATTAAAATGGAGGCAAAAGTCACTTAGTGGAAAATGGCCCCCACCAATAAAATAATAATTAAAAAAGGATTCTAGAAGCATGGGGAGAAATTATAAAAGGAGGATGGACTCATTTGCTAATCATCTTTTGACTATTACATTTCACCTTTCATCTTCTCTTGGGGTTGTTTAGCACAAGAAGAAAAGTGTTGTTTAGCACCACGAATTCCAAGCGGAATTCCATCCTCATTTCGGAGAACTTCGATTGTCTCCCTAGTGAGGTAATTTGGGAGTTCAATTCAGGGATTTCCTTGAGCTTCATTGCAAGAGTTTTCTCAACTATGCAAATTTCTTGGGCACGGAAGAAGTTCATGGCACATCATTTGGAGCAACTGTAGTTGGTTGTAGACTCCAGGATTTTGATGCGACATTCTTCATAATTAAGGCCTAAGATTTGGAGCATTTTGTAGGGCAACAAGTGAGGTCAGAATTTGGGACGAATTTCCCCTCATTTTGATAGTGCATAGAGCTCATTGGCCGAAGTCTTGGCAGGAGCAGGAGTTGGCTTCTTTCAAAGGAAATTTGGGTTGGAGAAATCAAGCATTTTGTCGGAGGGGACCTTTGCGGGACTTTGGGAGGCTTTCAGTGTCATATTTTGAGCATCCTAGAACAATTCCATTTTGTGGGGCGTTTTTTGGGCAAATTGGGTAATTCACACTTGTTGGGGGTCACCAGGGTTTGGTGGATTCAACCCAAATCCTTTATGGGTTTTTGGGGGTTTGGTGAGAGGAGGCTAGGATTAATTTTACAAAATTTTCTGAGCACTTTTGAGGGTAGAATTCCTATTTCCATTCAACAGTCAGCAATAGAAATTATTGGAGGAGGGCGCAGTTTATCTCGAGACTATTTCCACCACTTGGGTTCGTGAGATATTTCTCAGTTTTGTTGGCACTGTTGTGGAGAGCCTACATTTAATTTTGCAGATTCTTGGAGTAGATTTGAGGGCCGAAATCTCAGTTCACCTACAACAGCAGTGGCAGTAATTTACAGGGTCAACGTAGAGGTTTTTGGTGGAGTCATTCCAATACTTGGGCATCACAATTCCAACTTGGGTTTCGCCTAGCTTGTTGTAGCAAGCCTAGGTTCCTATCTCCATACTCATTGTACTCCATTATGCTCAAAATAAATAAAATGGGTCAGGTTTTTGGTGCATTTCCTCGTGTTTTGATTTCCTATGTATGTGTTGAATTTCCTAGTTGTTGTTATAGTGCATGTTTTTGTTATTCACTTAATATTTTTGTTAGTAATATTACGGAGAGAGAATTCGGTTCATCAAAAGTACATTGGAATATTCCTAACAAGATTCCAAATTTTGATCTCAATATCTCCAAGTCAAACTAGTCAAAGGAGGGAGAAAATAGTCAACTCTGGTCAAAGTCCAAATCTACAACAAAGTGCTGAATTTTGGCCTGAGGTAGCTTTGAACAAGAGGGCTGAAATTCAGTCAAAGCCTTAGTCAACAAACCAGTGAAAAGTCTCAGTCAAAATTCAGAGTTAACCTTTGGTCAATGAGTTAGAACAGGAGCGAAACTTCAGTCAAACAAAGTCAACGAACCACTGCAATTTTTGGCCTTCTCAAATAGTGAAAATTTTTGTCAAACAGAAGCAATAGATTCCAAGTCAACGTCGGTGAAACAAAAGAATAAAGAGCTAGTTAACGCAGAACAAAAATCTCGTCTTTCTCCTTTGCACTTGTGGATGACTCTTCTTGTTTCAGATCCATGTGATGCATGAGATGTGATGAGATGCCAATTGAAGTCCAACAAGCTTATATTTGTATGTGACCTAGGAGGAGGGTTTTGACCTTGGGGTCAAAACCATTCATCTTATGGGGTTGACTTGTGCATTTTAGGTTGACATGGTGAACATGAAAATTGTGAGTTTTGCGAATGAAAATATTGACCATAGCTACCAATTTTTCAACAATAAGGTGCACATTTCTTTTATTAATTTTGTTTTTTGTTTTTTATCAGTATGTTTTTTTTCAACAAGAAAAAATTGTTGCACTCTTAGAACAACTAATGGTTGAATATCATTGAATGGTGTCAGTTGTTAAAATTATGGGAGAGAAATATAAATTTACTGAGAGAAGATTAAACATAAGAAACAACAAATTACAAACACATAATGTTTATACTGGAAAATCTCAATCTGGAGAAAAACCAGTTAACAAAATATTCTATTAGTGTCTTGTTTTCGCAAACTCTTGCAGACCTTGGAGAGAGGTACTCTACAAGGCAAAACACTCGACCAAGAGACAACAATGGGGTGATGGCCCAACGTAACTACAACCAAAACCTCTTGTTCTTTATAGAATTTCACCAATGGGAGGAGTCTTGGTATATTTGAAGGTATTCTAAGGTTAGGGTGCAAGGTGACTCAATGAGACCTACAAGAAAGAGACAATTTATGCTTAAGCCTCCAATAGGAGGCAATTCACCTTTTTGATAGAGACCTATTAGATGGGGTACAAAACCTGCGGCTTATTTAGTAGGTTGAGTGTTGTGGTGGCCAAAAGTTAAGGCAAAGAGAAATGGTTTCCAACAATGTATTTTAACAAGGATATGGCACATGAAATCCTCAAACAACACATGAGACTCTAAAAAAGCCCCCAAGTTGAAGCTAACACCTAGCTAAGGTTAACCCTAGGGAAAACAACTAGGGCAAAGGAATTTATGGAGAAGATTTAAGTGGATGCCCACCAAAAGGAGATATTTTGTGTCAAATGTTATCCTCTTGGCATTTAGGTTCTCCAATCCCAAGAATACCTCCTCCCTAGAATTCACACCAAGACCTAGCTTAGCTGCTTGGCCTTAAAGGGGTCGAATTAAGTCAAAAGAAGGAAAAGAAAATTTATGGATGGAAAGTTATATTGTTCACCTACAAGGAAGGTCAATGCCTAGATCCTTGTGAGGATGGAGTTTATGAGGTGATTAAATAGCTAAAGTTGCTAAGGAGGAAGGATAACTGAAACCCTAGCACCAAAAACCCTAGTAATTACCCATGTAATGGATCAAGGAGTTTCATGGGAAAGCTAATCAACATTCACCACTATGATTATCATTCACATGTTATTCATGAGTAATGCGTGCATTAATGATATCTAGATTCTATTCAATAGATCTTCAATCAATTAGGGTACAAAAGAAAAACCCTAGATTCATTATATTCCATATGTTAGACATAAAGAAAATATTTATCCAACAAAATACTCACTTACAATATTACATGCATGAAATTCCATCCATTGATCCAAAACAGTAGCTCCAAATATCAAAATGCATTCTTAGATTTCCACCACTAGAGAAAGAGGTCGAAATTCTAAAGAAGATGAGTTCTTGAGTCCAAGTGATGATGATTTGTTACAATGAATACCTCCTCTACTTATATGAGGAGTTTGAATGCCTATTTTCACCTAATGCCCCTTAAAACAATAAAAAATTGCTATAGGCACAAGTTAAGTCACAAGCCAACCTAACAACCAAGACAAAAACTCAACAAATTATCCCACGTGTGAGTCGTAGGGCTAGTTTTGTTGGCATACTCCTTGTGCGAGCCGCTATAGGGCATGCGTTGAGGGCTAATGGTGCCAAGAGTGATGAATAAGCCCTCTAAAATCATGATGTGAAGGTTGGCCTTTACATTTTTGTCAATCTCTCTTTGTGGGTCCCAAATTACATCTTGGGGGTCAAAATGTGGTCTCATGGGTCTCCAGGTGGCCAAAATGTTTGTCTCTACTCCAATGTTGAGGGCTTCCAAGGTGGGGCTAGCCCTTCCATGTATCAAGGTGTGAGACCATCCTCCTCTGGGCCCTGGGTCAACTGCCCACCCTCATGAAGTGCTGAGTAGGCTAGGGGTTGGGAGATGCAGGGTTCCTTATCATAATACGAAGAGAAACATGTGCTCAGGAATTGGGTGATGGCTATTATGAGTGAGGTAGAGGTCGTGCTAGGCTATTTCCCACATGTTGATGTTTATGTCCCGACCATCTTTTGCATTTTGATCTTTTGTTTTTGCTTGCTTGTGGTCCCTATATGCTTTTTCTTGTTCTTTTAGCCACATCAACTTCCTAGGGCCAAGTTTTGGGCCCTACCCATGTATGAGGATGTATGGTGCCAAATTCCAGAGAACCAATGGTCAATAGAGGTCGAAGAAGGGAGATTGAACATGAGGCTTGTAATTTAAGATTCAAAGTGGTAGGTATGGAATACGCAGAGATGGGACTACGTTGTCTCAGTCGTGGTTTCCCAAGAAAGCCTCTCCTTTACCCCTTGGGCCATTAGGGGAGGTCCCACTGTACTAGGATGAAAGATTAACCTCCCGTTTAAGGTGAGGGAACAAGATGATCCTTAAAACATCTCTTGCATCCATGTTACCCCATAATTGATGCCAAAGTCCCAAAATACAAACAAGCATAAGCACTTGATTACAAAATGAGTAAAGTACCTTTTGATCGAAAGCCCACCTTCCAACATGTGTTCTTGCCAAATGGGAATGGAAACATATGATTGATGCAGGTGGTAGAGAAATGAATGGCACATCATCATCGACTACTAGTGGTTGTCAGGGGCTGTTGGATGGCTGGTTGGAAGAGATGATGGGAACAAAATTTCTCCAATGGTGGCACCTACTTTGGTAGGTAACATCTGGCTCCATCTAGGATTGAGCTCATTGTAGAGTGCATTATCCATTTACTCGAACAAGGTGTTCATGAGAACTCCAACACTCTCTTGGGACCGCAAAATTGTAAACTACACATTATGACAACCTGTTTGGGAACATGTGCACCGGGCATAGAGTATCACCCATGTTTTATATGAAAGTAATAAATCCATACAAAAAATAAAGTCTAATTTAAATGCATTCTAATGTACATGAGAACATGAGATGAATGATATTAGCATGCTTAAAACAATATGCAATGCACCTAATGAGCTAAGTATAGTCATGCAACCAATGTAACGAGCATATCATTAGGATCTGTATAACACCATTTTCCCTTATGAGTTATTATGAGATAGGGAAACCAAATATCACTTCCTCCTTCGCAAGATTTGTATGATGAACATTAAGGGTGGGAGGTGGGAAAATAGGAAGACCATGTATCATGAAAAAGAGTCATGGACAAGGAAGGAGAAGAGGAGCCCAACTTGTGCCATTGGATCCTTTCTCTCAGCTTAAGAATAGAGTATTCAATGATCAAACTCAGGAACTTTTGTTCAAGAGCTATCTCACACATATCATCCTCATTAATATTCTCAATGTCATGTTGAATATGGTAGGAGGACATAGATGACATATTAGCATTTATATTTCCTTGATTGTCATGGGAAGAGCAAGGGAATACACGGTCATTGTACGTCGAGAACCACAACCCCCTTTCAAGGTGTTGAGAAGATTCCTAAATTTCATGGCTTGCAAGAGACTTCTAGATGGGCATCAAGCCCCTCTTGGTTATTTGTGACATCATGACTATTTGGTTGAGGAGCATTGTTATGAAACATGTAGAAGATGTGCCTCTTGTGAGCCATGCAAAATTTTCATAATCTTTAACTATGGAGTTGCTAGGGTGAATTCAAAATACCTTGAGAGAAACTCAATTCACCCAACAAGCATTGAATTTGAGGTTTAGTGAAGAAAAAGATCTTCGTTCTTCCAATGGAGTCGCCAAAAAGGATATATCTTGTCGTTAGAGATGAAGTAGAGTCGCTTTGTCCCCAACAACGACGTAAAAAATGTTGCCGCAAAATCTAGTAGGCATTGGAGAGAGGTACTCTAGAAGGCAAAACACTAGACCAAGAGACAATAAATGGTGTGATGGTTCGTTGTCACCACAACTAAAACCCCCTACTCTTTATAGAATTTCATAATGGGATGAGTCCCGATATATGTGAAGGTCACGTTAATGGATATTCTAGGGTTAGGGTACAATGAGGCCTTCTACAAGAAAGATACAATTTATGCTCAAGGCTCTAATAGGAGGCAATTCCCTTTCTTGATAAAGATCTATTAGATGAGGCATAAGACCTATGGCTTGTTTAGTAGGTTGAGTGTTGGGGTGGCCAAAGGTGAAGGCAAAAAGAAAGGGTTTCCAACAATGTATTTCCGCAAGGACACGTCACATGAAACCCTAAACGACCCCCAAGTTGAAGCTAACACTTAGATAGGGTTTGTGAAAATTCCAATACCGAATCCTATTGCAACAAGTGGTACTATTTCTCCTAATTGTTAATTAATTTAACAATTTATCTGCTACGACAAATATCGAAATAAACACACTCCAACCTTTACAAATAAAACTGTGGAAAAATAATGCATTGGAAATTGAGAAATATTAGCACACACATAAAATATGAGAATTATTTTTGGACAAATGTCCCCGGAAAAAGCCAACTTGGGAAAACCGGTGCAATAGTGAGGGTTTTTATTATTATGCAACAGTGAAAATCTAAGTACAATCTCGATGCCTGAAATTGACAATCCACAACAAGAAAATCTAGGCAAAATTATTAAAGGGAATTTGCCCTTCCTCCAGAAGCAATCCCATCACAACTTGCATACAAAAAACTCGGCCTCCTTATGCTTCTGCATCACCTTCTGCGCTTGACTGCGTAGTCACTATGACGTCTAGCCTCTCACTGGTCTCTGATGAAGTTGTTTTGCCTTCAGTTGCTGATAAATTCATCTCTTTGACCCTTTGGAACCTCTACCAACGTTTGGATCTGAAAACGATTCTCTCCAGCAAATCAAACTGCCTTGTCTGAAGCTACTGCATAGAGCTCTGCATTGCCTCACTGGGATAACTCGACTATCCCTGTCCCTCATTCACTGCTTCGATCTCTGGCTGTCTTCGACAACTAACTGCTTCTACTCTGGAAATCGATATGCCAAGAAATCAAACTGCGTAAGTGTTCTCTCCATCACCATATTGATCTCTCCATCACCATATCGATCTCTTCTTATAATCCATTGTTGGAGTAACAACGACTAAGATTAAAACTTAATCAATGGCTAGGATCATCTCTGGATCGATCCGTGTGAGTTTCTAGATGATTCTCACCTCATCTCAATTAATATTTATTAATTGACCATATTCTCTAAGTTTAGACTTAGGAAATATTTAAAAATCGGTTAATAATCTAATTAAGACACTTCTAGGCGGAATTTCTAGAAACAATTTCTAGGTTTTTGAGATCTCATGTATTCTAGCCTCTCCACCAAGTTTCGTGGCTAGAACACATCCGATGTTACAAAAACTAACACTCCCTCTTAGCGAGGAATGTGTTCTAGTGCTGCACAACACTTTGTCTCTGTATCACCTCTGTCACACCGCTGATATCTAATAAGAAACTCTGTTGGAAATGACTGTGCTGCTCCCTTAGTCACAATGTTGCTCTCAACACTGCATCTGCATTGCAACTCCCTCTCATTTGTTGCTGTTGCAACTACAACATATGCAAATGAAAAGCATGCAAATTACTGAATCAACTGTGTTCAGTATGATGCATTTGTCTTTCGAGTCTCTGACTACTACTAGCATCTGCACTGTCACTGAAGAATCTGCGTTATTTCCAACTTTGCACTGAGCCACCTGGTCTGCTGTCAACACTGCACTGCACTCCTTAGTATCTGACTACTACTAGTCTGCAACTATAACTCTGGTACTGACTACATTAATTGCCACTGATCCATACTGCTACTGAATACTATGGGCCCCTGTAGCCAGGTACTGATCCAATAGGTGTATTCCTCAAGGACCCTGCCCAATCTCTGTAGTTCTTTGGGACTACAACATCAAATCTCCCCACCTCACTTCTGGAGGTATATCTGTAAACATCGCGAAGTCTTCCTCCAACTTGGAGGACAACTTGTCAATCTCTGCTGAAGTTGCCTGCTGGTCCTGCTTCTCTTCCTTGCCCTTCTTCCCGAGAGGACACTGGGTATTGTAGTGACCAAGCTCACCACACCAGAAGCACTTGACCTTTGACAGGTCCTTCTTCTTCTTTCTTTGCCCCCTTGCCCTTGACTGGGACCCTTTGATGCGAGGGCCACATTCTTGTCCTCCTTCACCATCTTCGATCCGTTACTGTTGTTGCCATTGATGGAGCTCTTTAACAAAGCTCGTTTCAACTCCTCCCGCTGCAAATTGGCACACATCCTGTCCCACTCTAGTAGCCTATCTCTGTTCAATATGCTTTGGACAAAGATTTGCCACTCCTCTAAGACACTGTTGAGTGCCAATTGCAGTAGCTTCGTGGGTTGAGGTGTTGCCCCAACAACTGACAGCTGGTCTCGGACCTCCTGAATCCTGGTAAGGACAGGATCTATGCCTTCCCCGTTCTGCATCCGGATGCATCTCAGCTTCTCCTTCAGATTCATCTTTTGCTGCTTGTAAGTTCTCTGGTATAACGTGGACAGAGCATCCCACATTTGTTTGGCAATATATTTGCCAGCTATATGTGAGACTATATGATCTCGGACTCCATCCAGGATCAACCGCTTCGCCTGTGCTATCTCCTTGTATTCTTTCTGCTGATTTGCATCCTAGGGAACTGCCACTACATTATCAATGTAGGCTTTCCTTGTATTCTTTCTGCTGATTTGCATCCTAGGGAACTGCCACTACATTATCAATGTAGGCTTTCAGGCCATGTTCATCTAGAAGGAAGGACATCCTAACCTTCCAGATGACATAGTTGGAAGCTCCATCCAACCTATCCTGATCACGAAGCCCTGAATTGGCCATCTCAATGAACTGTTGGAAACTTCCTCTTCCCTTATGCTTGGCTGCTACTTGCACTCCGTTTTGGTGTGAGAAGATCTGCTCACAATTATTGCCAATTTGCAAGTAAAATCGAATTTCTGAGACTAGAAGTTCCTTGAGGAAATTTTTCCCTCAACTGTGTGTACTTTTGTCTCTTCCACCTGATGTTGGCTCTGCTCTAGCAAATTGCTGCAAAACCCTCTGCATCTAGCTAGAGATCAACCCAATGTAAAATCTGAGTTGCTCCCTCTGCATCTGGAATTACACGATTTGGAAAACCGAATTTTTCTGCTTTGAAAAATTGAGTTTCTTGAAGTAACTCGGCCTGCTTGGCAAAACACTGCACTGCACCTGGGAATTTCGGCCTGCTGCTCTTACTGAACAACGAAATTCGTTCATGCGCTTTTGAGCTCTCTGGCTAATCAACTGCGCTCTGATACCATATGAAAATTCCAATACCGAATCCTATTGCAACAATTGGTATTATTTCTCCTAATTGTTAATTAATTTAACAATTTATTTGCTACGACAAATATCGAAATAAGCGCACTGCAACCTTTACAAATAAAACTGCGGAAAAATAGTGCCCTAGAAACTGAGAAATTCTAGCGCACACATAAAATAAGAGACAATTATTTTTGGACAAATGTCCCCGGAAAAACCCAACTTGGGAAAACCGGTGCAATAGTGAGGGTTTTTATTATTATGCAGTAGTGAAAATTTGAGTACAATCTGGATGCCTGAAACTAGCAATCCACAACAAGAAAATCTGGGCAAAATTATTGAAGGGAATTTTACCCTTTCTCCACATGCAATCCTGACACAACTTGCCTACAAAAAACTCAGTCTCTAGAGGCTTTCGCGTCACCTTCTGCGTTGGATTGCGCAGTCGCTATGATGTCTAGCCTCTGACTGGTCTTTGATGAAGTCGTTCTACCTTTAGTTGTTGAGAAATTCGTCTCTCCAGTCCTCTAGAACCTCTGCCCTACCTCTGGATTTGAGAACGATTTTCTCTCCAACAAATTGGACTTCCTTCTCTGAATCTACTGCATAGAGCTCTGCGCTGCCTCACTGGGATAACTCGAGCCTCTTGCTGTTGCCTCTCCAGATCACTAACCGTACCCCTCACTCACTGGTTCGATCTCTGGCTCTCTCTGACAATTGACTGCTGCTACTGTGGAAATTGATCTGCCAAGAAATCAAGCTGTTCAAGTGTTCTCTCCATCACCACATCGATCTCTTCTTATAATCCATTGTTGGAGCACCAATGACCAAGATTAAAACTTAACCAATGGCTAGGATGATCTCTAGATTGATTCGTGTGAGTTTCTAGATGATTCTCACCTTATCTCAATTAATACTGATTAATTAACCATATTCCCTAAGATTAGACTTAGGAAATATTTAAAAATCGGTTAATAATCTAATTGAGACACTTCTAAGTGGAATTTCTAAAAACGATTTTTGGGTTTTGGAGATCTCATGTATTCTAGCCTCTCCAGCAAGTTTCGTGGCTAGAACACATGCAATGCTACAAAAACTAATAGGGCTAACCTTAGGGGAAAGGAATTTGTAGATAAGATTGAAGTAGATGCCCACCAAAAGAAGATATTTTCTGGCAAATATTATCCTTTTGGGGTTTAGGCTCCCTAATCTCGAAAATACCTCCTCCCTAGAAATTTTCACCAAGCCCTAGCTTGGCCACTTGGCCTTAAAGGTGCCGAATTTGGTCAAAAGAAGAAAAAGTAAATTTTATGGATGAAAAGTTAAATTGATCACGTACATGGATGGCCAGTGCCTAGATCCTTGGGAGGATAGAGTCTATGAGTTGATTAAATAGTTAAAAGTTATTAAGGAGGAAGGATAATTCATGCCCTAGCACTAAAAACCCTAGCAATTACCCATGCAATGGATCAAAGAGTTTCATGGGAGAGCTAATCAAAGATCACCCCTAGGATCATCATTCACATGTTATTCATGAGTAATGCATGCAATAATGATAGGTAGATTCTATTCAATATATTTTTAATAAATTAGGGCACAATAGAAAACCCCAAATTTGTGAAAATTCTATACTTGCAGCAATTGATTTACTTTTCCTACTTATTCCACAATAAGTTATTCATGAAATTACTTCAATAAACATTAAAATAAATACTGCTGCAGATATCACACTGTAATAGAGAAACAAACATATGCACAAGAATCAACACATTGACATAGTTATTTTGGACAACAATCCCTGAAAAACCTAATGTGGGAAAACTGGTGCAACAAGGGAGGTTTTTATTATTCAACAATTCTTTAGTACAACAGGGTGCCAAACTGGCTTACCCACAAAGAGAAATAATTCTCCAACACTTCTCCCAATCCCAGCGTCAGCTCGACTGACCTCTGCGTGGCTCTCCAACCCTTTGCGTCAGCGCCTGCTTGACTGCGTCAGCCTTGGGCTTCTCTGCATCACCCACGCAGGCCTAGCTAGTGACTGCACAGTCTTCTGCTGCCTCTCCTGCCTCAACGTTGATATTCAGTCACTGATCCTGCCTCTCTGCTCCGTACTTGTTGCCTCCTGACTGCTCACCAGACCACTGGTTCAATTTCTCAGCTAGCCCCGCTCTAGAAATTGAACTGACTGATTTCCCTCAATGAGTTCTCCAAGTGACCCTCAAGCCTTCTCTCATACTTTTCTCGTTGACACATCAACGACCGAGATTAAGTCCCTAATCAACGACTAAGATTAGATTTGGCTTGATCCATGACTTTTGGACCATTCTAACACAATTTTATATGAATTCACATTAATATTTTATTTTTCCTAGGTTTAGACTTAGGGACTCCATGAAAAATATAAATAATTTTGATGTCTTCCAAACTGTTTAGAATTTGCCCAAACCCTTTCTGGGTATTGGAGATCTGATTTGCATTAGCCTCTCCACCAATTTTCGTGGCTAGAGCACATCCGATGCTACCCCAAATCAACAAAATTCAATATATTCGATACATTAGACATAAATAAAATATTTATCGAACAAAATGCTCACTTCAAGATAACATGCATAAAATTCCATCTGTTGATCTAAAACAACAACTCTAAAGACAAGCGAATAGCTCCAAATATCAAAATGCATTCATAGATCTGATTTCGTCCACAAGAGAAAGATGCTGCAATTCTAAAAATGCCGAGTTCTTGAGTCCAAATGGTGATGATTTATTACAATGAATGTCTCTTGTACTTATGTGAGGAGTTCAAATGCCTATTTTAGCTTAATGCCCCTTAAAAGAAAAAAATATTGCTACAAGAACAAGTTAGGTCACAAGCTGACCTAATAGCCAAGAAAAAAATTAACAAACTGTCAATAAGTGTGAGCCCTAGGGCTGATTTTGCTAATGTCATCCATTAATGAGCCTCTATAGGGCATGCGTTGAGGGCTAAGGGTTCCAAGAGTGATGAAGAAGCCCTCTAAAATCATGATGTGAAGGTTGGCCTTCACATTTCTATCAATCTCTCTCTTGGTGGTCAAATTGTGGTCTGATGGGTCTCTAGTAGGCCAAAATGCATGTCTCTACTCCAACGTTGAGGGTTCCAGTGTGGTGATAGCCCTCCCATATCTCAAGGTGTGAGACCATCTTCCTCTGGGCCCTAGATCAACTATCCACCCTCATGAAGTGCTAAGCAGGCTGGGGGCATGCTGGGTCCAGATGCATCATCCCATAAAAGTCATCAATGTGGGGCAATGTGCTGAAATGTGTGTGTTGGAGGTGGCCATGTCAATGTATAATGCTCTGCTACTACTTGGAGTCCCATGGCTCTTAATGCTCTACTTGTGGGTGTCAATATGTTCCTCTTGAAGACTTGATCCCCTGGTTAAGTTGACCAAACCATGGCTGTGTAACCCCTTGCCAATTACACACAATATCCAATGCTAGCATCTACATCATTTAGTGCACTTAATCATTTTTTGTTGATTTGGGGTAGCATCTGATGTGCTCTAGCCATGAAATTTGGTGGAGAGGTTGGGGCACATGAGATCTCCAATACCCAGAAAGGGTTTGGGCAGATTCTAAACAAATTTGGAGATATTAAAATAATTAATATTTTTAATGGAGTCCCTAAGTCTAAACTTAGGGAAATAAAATATTAATGTGTATTAATATGAATCTGTGTTAGAATGGTCCAAAAAACATGGATCAAGCCAGATCTAATCTTAGCCATTGATTAGGGACTTAATCTCGGCCCTTGAGATGTCAACAGAAAAGGTATAAGAGGAGGCTTGAGGGCACTTGGAGAACACATTGAGGGAGACCAGTCAGTTCAATTTCTAGAGCGGGGTTTGCTGAGAAATTGAACCAGTGGTCTGGAGAGCAGTCAATAGGAAACAAGTACAGAACAGAGAGACGGGAGATCAGTGCAGAAGAGGCAGACGCAGAGCCAGAGGAAGCCACGTGGAGGCAGTAGAGACTGTGCAGAGCCAGAAGGGCTTGTGTCATCCATGCAGAGGTTGCAGGAGTGACACAGAAGCCTAGAGAGGCTGTGCAGAGCCTCAGTAGGCTGACGCAGAGGGTTTCAGGCTGTAGCAAAGGTTAGTAGGGCCTACACTGGGTTTAGGAAAGTGCTGGAAGTTTGTCTATCTGTGGGAAAGCCAGTTTGGCACCTTGTTGTACAAGAAAATTGCTGAATAATAATATCCTCCCTTGCTGCACCGGTTTTCCCACATTGGGTTTTTCCGAGGACATTGGTCCAAAATAACTGTGTCAATGTGTGGATATTTTTGTTTTTGTATTACGATGTGATACCTGTAGCAATATTTATTTTAATGTTTGTTGAAGAATTTCATGAATAACTTGTGATGAAATAAGTAGGAAAAGTAAATTAGTTGCTGCAGTGATAGAATTTTCACATGGTATTAGAGGAGAGTGGACAACTCCCTACAATCTGGAGTAGAATGGGGTGGCGGAAAGGAAAAACAGGACTATTGTAGAAGCAGCTAGGGCCATGTCATATGATCAGGATATGCCAAAATTCCAGTGGGTAGAAGCATGCAACACAACTGTCTACGTTCAGAACAAGACTCTTCATCGGGTATTGGGCAAGATTACTCGAGAGAAAGTCTTCACTGGGAAGACACCTGAAGTCAGACATTTCAAGATATTTGGGAGTTTGGCATATTGTCGTATACCTGAAGAAAAGAGGAAGAAACTGGATCACATTGCATAAAAGGGGTATTTGGCAGGATATAGCGAGAACGCTAAGGCATAGA
>APFE030996228.1:249257-337757 GCA_000404065.3 Pinus taeda | reverse complement strand
TAAGGCCCGGTTAGGTCAAATTTCAGGCGAAGGAGGGGTCCAGACCGGGTTTTCAGGCCGGTTCTGACCGGTGGCCTAGCTAACCGGCCGGTCAGACCGGTAACCGGTTTTTTTCACCGGTTTTAAAAACACTGGTTATATTGTTGCATGACTACTTCCATATGTTGTACTTTGCATCAGACAGGGGTTCAAGGGCAACACCCTTAGGTTTTTTTTCATTGTTAAACATATATTTCGGGGGGATTTTTGCGTCTATTTTTGGTGATTTTTGTTAAATGGTTTTTGCCTTTAGCGGTTTGTGGCACATGGCGGTTTAGCCCATGGTTTTGTAGTTTCAATTAAGGAACTACGATTGTTTTATAATCCATGGTAAATGGATTGATGATTTATGGATGCCTCGGATATATATATTTGTAAATTTATATTTATCTCTTGTAATTTTAACTTGGTATGAAAGGAGTTTTGGCTTATTGTTACAAACATATTCTTAATAGAATAGAAAGGATGCAATAGAAAACATACATCAAAATTTAAAACAAATATTATGCGCTAGAAACCCAAAACCAAGAAAACCAGAAGAAGAATAAATCGAAAAATCTTTCTAGTTTTCCTGGTTTTGGGTTTCTAGGGCATAATATTTGTGTTAAATTTTGATGTATGTTTTCTATTGCATCCTTTCTATTCTATTAAGAATATGTTTACAACAATAAGCCAAAACTCCTTTGATACCAAGTTAAAATTACAAGAGATAAATATAAATTTACAGAGAGAAGATTAAAAACAACCAACAACAAATAAAAACCCCACAATGTTTATCCTGGAAAACCCTAATTTGGTGAAAAATTAGCTAACATAATATTCCATTAGTGTCCCTTGGCCAAACTCAGCCAAGCTGACAAGATGAGCTTTCACCGCTGACTTGCTTGACACATTACAATGAAGTCTTCCCAAACCTTCTTAAAGGATTCATTACATGCAATCCATGGGGATGAAACCACGTGCAAGCAAAACCATGGGCCCAAAACCACCACTGTTTGATTGAGCAACTTTGACTCTTTCGCCGAGTCAAGTTTTCTTAACATCACCTTCCCTAGTTGGTCATTGGGGCTCTTGTTGCTCAGCTAACCCTTACAGATCTTAGCTATCGTGTATGTTGCTCCAACTTGCATATCTCTGATCTTGAAAGTAGATACTTGCCTTGTGGGGACAACCGTACTAATGGGTATTGTTACAACAAAATCTTGCACTTTCTTGGGATAAGGTCAAAATGCTCAAGTGCAAAACCCACTGTACCTTTGGAGGGAAGGCCATTGTCGCCTTGTAAGCCTTTATCTTGCTTTTGGCCATCTCTTCTCTAGCGCAAAGGTGGGGCTCTCCCTAGTAAATCTTAGGAATCTAATGGCCTAGTCAAACCAAATGAAGGCCCACCTAAGGCTTCTTCTTCTGTTACCACCAATCACATGATTGTACAATTAGGCTTTAAGGTGGAAGTTAGGATTGCTAGCACTCTAGGTTAATTTCCATGATTTGAGTTCAAAGGTAATGTCGCCAAACATGCATAACCAAGGAGTTGCAGAAAGAGTAATACCTCAACAAATTGGTTTAAATTATATATAGAAGGAAAAGGGTGATGGAGGATAGATGATCATTACCTTAGCTTGCCAATGTATTTTTGGGGCATATGGGGTTAAGGAACAACACCCTTGAAAAGACTTGGAGTTGATACAAAATTCAAAGACAAATAGGGTATGTAAACTGACTTACTCTAAGGTTTTGAATCAGGGCTCTCAATTTTCACAAGTGAACTAAGGGAAGGACCTAACATATTACTTCCTCAAAGACTTGGAAGAAGGGTTTGTTTAACAAGGATCACGAAGCACGGTACTATGCTAACATGCTTAATACAAGATTCATCCATGCAATAAAACACTAACCAAGATTTAAGAAGTTAACATACTAGATTTATAATGCATTCATCTTAGCTTCACCATAATCATCTATGAAAAGAGATCAAATTCACACCAACAAATTCCCCAAAAAAGTCGCTTAGCTCATCCATCCACAACCAAGTTATAAGAAGACGAAAATTGCAGAAATTTCAGACTTGCTAAGGGATTTCTCCCCCAATCCAACCTTGAAAAAATGAGAGGAAGTGCATCTCTATTTATAGAGGTGCTCAACTTCCTTTACATCAAAATAATAATCTTCAAGGATTAAAGCCCGTATTCTACCGTATGGGGGGTCAAAAGGCCCTCTTCACTAATGAATTAATCTAAGTAAATACAATCTAGGGGCATTCATGTTACATTTATAAAGTAAAGGGGCACAAGCCCTCAAAAAGTGAACATTCTCCTTAAGAAAAGGAAACAAGAGGGGGTTTTGGTACAACATCCAGCTCTAAAGGCAATTCAGTATTCATTCTTCAATAAAACAAATCTTTGTTGAGCCTCTAAGAGTTGACATAAAACCCCCAAAGTGTACATAGCATCATCCATAAGGAGTTGTGTTAATGTGCAAATAACCATTCCAAAGATAATAGTGGCTTCCATGCATACAACAAGGGATCCAAACAACCATGTCTAATCTCCAAACTGGACGCTTTATTACCCATAAATCAGGTAGTGAGCTTTTCCACATCCAAGAGGGGCTGTATTAACATCCAATTATCCCTTGTCTGCGCTTTTCATGGACATGAGATCTCCAAGTGTCCACCAATGTGGAGGAAAGCTCATAGGGTAAATGCTCGACGTACAAAATTGCCAACAAACTTTCCCCAAACAAAGGTCAACTCAAAGTGTTATATGCACGTCAAGACAAAATACACAGTGACCTCCTACCTTACCAAGATGACATAGGTGAGTGATGAGTTAACTGTAGTGGGAGAGGCGATCCCTGATGACTAGTTGGTCACGACGACATTGAGTGGTTTTCCCAAGAAGTGGGATGGTTTCATTTATGGAATTGTTGCGAGAAAGAATCTTCTAGATTGGAGGAGGTTGTGGGATGATTTCATTCATGAGGAGACGAAGAGGAGAGCTAAGAGTGGTAGTTAGCATGGTGGGGTTGATGAGGAGGAGAATGTTTCCCTTGCAGCTAAGGGCAAGAAGAAACCCAAGAAGGGGTCTTCTAGTGGGGCCAAGCAACAGAAGGGGAAGCAAAAATTACAAGAGAATGACATTAGCAAAGTGAGATGCTTTGCTTGTCAGAAGATGGGTCACTATGCCTTTTAGTGTCCTAATAAGAAGGGGAAGAAGAAGGGTGTTGCAAGATCAGTCGAGGTGGATGAGTTTTTCACCAAATTTGACTCCGAGTTTGCTTTAGTGGTGAGTCATGCCACTAGTGTTACATCCTCTAGTGTCTGGTATGTAGACGGTTGAGCTTCTTGCTATATGACCGGAGTCAGAGAGCACTTTATAGGTCTTACAAAGACTGATATAGATTTGGAGGTGGTGCTTGGAGATAATTCCAAGGCTAGAGCAATAGGTATAGGGGCTATATCCTTTGAGAGGGGGTCACAACCGCCCTTGAAAATGATGGAGGTCCTATATGTTCCAGAGCTGAAGAAGGACTTGATTTTAGTTTCTAGTATTGAGGACATGGGATATGTTGTTGTGTTCCAAGATGGATAGGTACTCATGTATCCCAAGGGATCCAATATCACTTTTGCTAGAGTGATTGGAGTTTGCCATGGTAGACTCTACAGGTTCATGTTTCAACCTACTAGAGTCTTAGTGTCTCCGACCAACAACAATGATTTGTGCGAGTTATGGCACAAGACGATGGCCCACTTGCACCATGGAGCATTTAGGGTAATGAAGGAGATAGTCACAGGCTTACCATATTTCGATTTTGAGCATCATGATGTGTGCAGGGGGTGTGCTTTGGGAAAGTACACCAAGACTCCTTTCTCAAGTAGTGATAGCAGGGTAGCAGGCATTCTTGATTTGATTCACTTTGATGTATGTGGTCCTATGTCTTCCGTCTCCCTCAATGGATTTTCTTATTTTGTCGCTTTCATTGATGACTACTCTAGGAGGACCTGGGTTTTCTTTATGAAGATCAAGGATCAGGTCTTTAAGAGGTTCCAAGAGTTTAAGGTTCTTATGGTGAATCAAACAAGAAAGAAGATCAAGGTCTAAAGAACAGACAATGGGAGTGAGTATACCTCCAATGAGATGAAGGAGTTTTGTATGAGAGCAAGCATCATGAGAGAGTTCATAGTGCCATATAACCCCCAACAGAATGGGGTGGCAGAGAGGAAGAACAAGGCCATAGTAGGGGCAACAAGAAACATGCTACATGATCAAAGGCTACATTCCTTGATATGGGCCGAGGCTTGTAATGTTGCAATGTATTTGCAGAATAGGAGTCGACACAGAGTGTTGGGCAGTAGGACTCCCGAGGAGGTTTCTCTGGGAAGAAATTTGAGATTTGGGCACTTTAGGATTTTTGGATGCCTTACTTATTCACATGTCCCTGAGGAGAAGAGGATAAAGCTCGAATCAACTGCAGAGAAGGGCATCCATTTGGGTTACAATGAGACTTCTAAGGCCTATCTCATATATATTGCTGCCAAGAGTAAAGCTGCCCTGAAGTGGTATGTGATGTTTGAGGAGGATGTAACACCCACCTCCCACATTTACCTAAGTTAACCAGTCCACTACGGTAAACATGTGACGAGAGGCTACTGTGATTTGATTCAACTCCCCATGTACAATTTAGGAAGTGGAACCGAAAAATCAAAACTAGTCTGACCTTCTACACATGTTACAGAACCTTTAGGAGCCAACCAACCCTTCCAAGTGAGCAATCCCCGAGGTAACTTGACATTTTACTGACGTAGAGCCTTAGTCGCTCCCATGACATGGGCATACTTACGACTGGGACCCTCCAGTCGCTCCCAAAGCAAGTGCATCCATGCGACCGGGGTCTTTTTCAAGTAGTTCTGTGCCAACAACCCCATATTTCTTGTCACTTTTTGAGGGCTAGGACTCAGGCCACTACCCAAAACTCCATGAAACTTCCAAAAACGATAGATAACATAGAAAAAAGATACTAATGCAAACATTTGATTAACGACTTGCCTAGACCCCTACTAGCCATGACAGGGATTTCGTCAAACATGTCACAAATATGCATTCTACAAGTCATAACAACAAATTTGAGTAGAGGGGTCTCATACTTATCTGAGAATCTCTAAGAAGCATTGATGCCTTGTCACATTAGTTGCATTATCATCTATTAGGTCATATATTCATTGTTCATTCATCTACAAACCAAAACATGATGAGAGCCATACATCATCACTGTCATAAAACATACACATAATCAACATATAACCAACAAAAATAACAAGGATATAACAACCATAAAATCCACATATAAGCTAACACATATACACATGAAACACCAGGGAGAAGGAACTCTTATTAATGAATGTATAAGTCAACCAGGTTTTGGACTTCCACGAACCACCTGACTATAGATTGGCTGAACCAAATATTTCTTTTAGCCAATCATCCCTGTGCCATATTCCAAGCATGAATGTGGGAATCATAACCGAAACCAGCCAGGGCTTCCCGAGGCCACACCACCTTACCCTGATCAATAGAACCAGGCTTTACCGCAATCCCCACCGGATCACTAGGCCCTAAACAAGCATGGATGCCACCGGATTTTTCCACCTACACTGTGAGCAATTTGCCTATCTCCTAGTCTCTAGGCTTTACCATACATCCTGCCATACAACGATGGAGGATCTATAGGCCTTATCAAGACTCCACCCTCCAGGCTTTACCATATTTGTTACCATTCACCAACCAAGGATTCCTATGCTTGATCGAGGGCACCCACCTCTAGGACTTAACATATATCTCGCCATTCACCGGTCGAAGATTCCTAGGCCCAACGAGGTAACACAAATTCCGACTTTACCGCAACCCACAGTCTGATTCAGGGGTTACTAGGCCAAGGCTTTACTGCAATCCACAGTTTGATTCAGGGATCGCTAGGCCATGCGTTCTTTCTTTCAGAGACCACCTCACTCAGTTTAGAATCCATCCGACAATTCAGCTCAACCAAAACATGAGAACCCCATCACAACATTGCCATCCGGAAATGGAAAGGTAAGGCTGAAAAACACTGTCACACCTGGAACAACCCATGTCAATGGCAACAAGAGAACCAAGAACACACATGCATAACCATGCATGCCAAAAATAGCAAGGAAATCATATATGCAACTCGATACCTGCAAATAATCCCACTGTAGCTGCTTGATTCTGCTCTTCCTTGCTTGATCTTTGCTTTCTCTTGCCTTCTTTCCTTTTCTTGATCCAGTGCTGAAGTGCTCCAAGAAAACTCTATGTCCAAGAGTATGAGAGGGAGAGTATAGATAGAGAGCTCCAAAACTGAACTAACAAAAGGTACCAACTGATCTTCAGAAGCCTTTTTATTTATGAGGCCTCTATTTTCTTCATTTTCCATTATTTTCCTCCTCACATGCAACCTGTGACCTTTTAACTTCCTTTTCGCCTAATTTCGATTATTTTCATAAATACATGCAAATTAATGCCTCATGCCTTTCCAAAGTCTTTGCCTTTGCCTTTGCCAATTTCCTTAGACATAATAAACCAAATGAACACCCACTCTAGGATGTTTTTCCGAGCATTCAACTTGGAATAAGTGTCCCATGATTGTGGTTATTATTTTGCCTTTATTAACTTTTATTTACACAGAATTTTCACCAGGGCTGTTACAGAGGAGAGAGACTTGAGGAGGTAACGAGAGGATGATCATGTAGAGCAGTAGGCTCCTCAGCAGGGGAGTACACCACATGTCTCATGATCTTTAGGATCAGATTCATAGGGGTCAAGAGGATCCCTGACTTCTGGGGTGACAAGTTCATAGGGTTCACGATCACTGAGCATAAATTACTAGAGTATAGGTTCACAATGATCCATAGGGGCATCTTAATTAGGAGCTCCAGGGGAGGATATTCTCACACCAATTCAGGAGGCTACTTCAGGGAAGAGGAAGCCAATATGGCTTTATGAAACCTTGAAGGAAGCACAAGAGTTAGTGGGATGACCTAGGTGGTCAGTTAGGGAGAGCTGACCACCAGATCGTTTGGGTGGCTATGTGGCTAGTGTTGTGGAGACTAAGCCATCTAGCTACGAGGAGGCTGCGAGTCAACATATTGAGAGGGATGCCATGGTGGAGGAGTATGCTTTGATCATGAAGAATGATGTTTAGGAGATAGTGTCGAGACCTGAGGGGAAGTCAGTGGTGACTTCCAGGTGGCTTTATAAGATCAAACATGCTGCGGATGGTAGCGTGGAGAAGTTCAAAGCTCGATTTGTGGCATGAGGGTTCTCACAGGTAGCGGGAGTTGATTGTGAGGAGACCTTCACCCTAGTGGCTCGATACACCTCGATTAGAGCAGTGATCTCCATTGTAGCAGAGATGGGTTGGAAGATTCACTAGATGGTTTTGAAGACCGCCTTTCTCAATGGGGTCATACATGAGGAGGTTTACATTGAGCAACTACAAGGATTTGAGGTGCACAGGAGAGCCTCATGTGTGCAGGCTTAAGAAAGCGCTATGTGGTCTGAAGCAGGCATCGAGAGCATGGTACGAGAGGATTGATTCCTACTTGCAGCAGATGGGTTTCGAGAAGAGTGATGTCGGTTTGAACCTATATTATATTGTGGTTGGCGATGATTCACTCATTGTTGTACTGTATGTGGATGATTTATTTATCACAGGAGAGGAGAGACTCATATAGCATTGCAAGAGAGATCGAGGTGACTGATATAGGACTGATGCACTATTTTCTGGGGTTGGAGGTTTGGTAGGAGGATGGGAATATCTTCTTAGGCTAGGGCAGGTATGCGAAGGACATATTGAAGAGATTTCGTATGGAGGATTGTAGGCCTATGGCCACTCCAATGATTACGAACTAGAAGAAGTTGCGTGCTTCCGAGTTGGTAGACCCCACGTTATATTTTTTGTTGATCGATTCACTGATGTATCTGGTCAACACTAGACTAGATTTTTGTTTCACAATCAAAACTTTGAGTCAGTTTATGATGGAGCCCAGGAGGGTACATTGGGTGGATGCGAAACATGTGTTATGGTACCTACAGGGCACAATGGATTATGGATTGGACTATATCCAGGGGGATGGAGTCAAGTTGACAGGTTATACAAAATCAGATGTGGCAGGTCGTGCTAATGACATGAAGAGTACATTTGGATGTTGTTTCATGTTGGGTTCGACTCTGGTGTCATGGTTCAGCAGGAGGTCGAGATCAGTGGCATTGAGTTCTGCGAAGGATGAGTACATTGTAGCTAGTTAGTCCAGTTGTAAGGCTATTTGGCTTTGCAAGATGTTGTGTGGCTTATTTGGTTAGGGGCTGAGACCAACTATGATTTACTGTGATAATCATAGTTGTATTAAACTCACGACGAATCAAATATTTCATAATAGTTTAAAACACATTGAGATCAAGTACCATTTTGTCCGAGATTGTGTTTAGAGAGGGGCAATGAAGCTAGGGTACATACCCATTGATGAATAGGTTGCAAACATTCTCACCAAGTCGTTGCCAAGGGGCAAGCCAAAATGGGAGTGGTGAGAAACACCTTCCGCAGTAAGAGGGAGTGTTGAAAAAGGTATGAAAGAGGTGTTTCCTAGTGCTTTTTTCCTTAAGCCTAGGAAAACAAGTGAACCCACCTTTTTAGTGTGACCTTTTGAGTTAATAAAGTCATGTGACTTTTTAGTCACTTTATGAGGTTCTAAAAGTACATTGTACTTTATAATATTAAAGCTAAGTTGCAGGAAGCACCGAAACATTTTGAAGTTTCCTAAACAGGTACGTTTAGAAACACTACCTCCTAAAAATGGAAACGTAGGTTGAAACGTCACCTGAAACGTCATATATATATATATATATATATATAAAGAAATTTATAAATAAGTGAATAACACATTATCTTGCAAGAAAAAAGGGAATAAGACCCATAGATGGCAACTTAGAAGGAAAACCAAGTCTATATTAACAGTTATAGATGATTACATGATGGTCGAGTTTCGACCAAGTTTCGGGTATGGGTACATCCCGAAACAAGTTTCATGCACCATAGTATTGAAGTGATTATGATTTTAAAGTCACTTTATGAGATAAAGGTACATGGTACAAAAAGTTACTAAAGTGACTAGAGGGTCTCATTAATTAAGTTGGAGACACGAGAGGGGGCCAGTGGGATATTAGATCTCCACTTTTGATTAAGAGAAACTGAGATCTAATCTCGGCCCTTGATCTTAGGGATAGGACTTCTCATCAATAAGGAGACTAAAAAGAGGGGAAAAGGCAAAGGAGACATTTTCATTCTTCATGTGTAGCTTTGGAGAAGAGGAGAGGAGGAGAGGAGAGTTTTTCTGAAGGAGAAGAAGGCTGAGATAGCTGAGTTTTGCAGCAGGAGGAGAGACCCAAGTTTAGGCTGGAAATCAGGCACACAGATTGAGAAAGTTCAGGGGGGTGGCACTTAGACTGAGAAGGTTAAAGCAGTCATCTCCAGTGCTGAAATCGAGGAGGGTCAGCACATTAAATGCAGGACTGATGGCACACATTTCCAGGTAGAAAAGTGCTGAAAAGCAGCACGAATTTTGAGGCATGACAGTGCTGGTCTATGGCCTGAAAATTGAGAAGGCAGAGTTCTGTTGGCACGAATGTCGAGGGGAGATTCCTGGTCTGACAGCACTGAAATCGAGGAAGAAATTGCTGAGCAGTGACACGAATTTCAAGGGTCAGAGTGCTGACTGTGGCACAAATTCCAAGGTCTGGAAAGTCTGAATAGTGGTCTGATTTTCAGGGCTGAACAGTCTGACAGTGGCACAAATTCCAAGACAGCAGCAGGGGGATAAGTACCTCTGTGTTTGTAATTAATGCTGTAAATTCTCTGAGATAAAAGCAAATAAAATCCTCTTCCAAATGGTTTTTCCTTCGTGTTTTTTTCCAGGGTCATGTTGATTTGCCTTCCGGTTTTATCCTCTGAAAGTGAAAAGTAGTGGTAGCCTTCAGTGTTATAATTGCAATTTTATATTCATGTTTAAATCAGCAAAGAACATGGGGTTTGGGCATTAAACATGATGAGTAAAACAAATTGAAACTGGGTGGCCTACAGGACATAAAATTTCTACATAAACTTGCTTTAAAAATGATTTAAATTAGGCCACAAGCCAAGTAAATTACAGTGGTATGTTTCAGCCTTCAAATAGATGCAGAAATATGAAAATCTGAGGATAAAACTAGTGTAAATTTGGAAAAATACAGCCACTTACTATGAAAATGCATCCACAAACTAGCCACATAATATGATCAAACTACCCTAAGTGAATGCACTTTCGTACCAGCAAGATAGATTTCCACACAGCAAAATTCCAGTTTAAAGAAATAGAATTCTACCAAGCAACCTAGTGATTTTAGGGCCGAATATTTTGTATGCAAGTAACATAAATTTCCAGATTTACTTTAACAAAAAGAAAAGAACGATTTTAAAATTTTTGTTTGACTGAAAGAAATGACTAGTGACTAGCTACCAATTTGGGCGTATGGGGTCAGCTAAGGCTCTTCTTGAGAAGTTATAGGTGGACTAAAGTGATAGATAGGGCTGAAAGGTTCAAACTTTATCAAATTGTTTAAGTAGGCTAAATGACTTCAAGAATTTCAAAGGAACATTCTAGAGCATAAATTTTCAGTGATCTTGAGAGGGAATCTACCAAGCAAACAATAAGAGGGCTCACAACCAAATTTTTGAGATATAAAACCATTCTCAACTATTCCAATGTAAAGACCACAGAATTTTAGAGAAGGTACTTATCCAAAAGTTTGAGTCTTTGACACACAAGACCATCCATGAAACATCCATTAATCACGTAAAAATCAACATGAATAAATCATCCAGGAGAGCTTTAATCGACCATCCATAGCATTAACCAGCAAATAGACAAGAGTTCTGGGAATTTTCTCCTCAAGCTTCTAGAAATTTTTACAGTGAGAGGAGATTCTCTTATATAGAGGAGAATCGACAACCTCCTCAATACAGTAATAATAAGAACCTAGATCTGGACTTGAAATTTATAAAGAACTGTTGTTTCCTCAATTAACTAGGGAGATATGTGTAATGATCCTAAATAGGAATACAAGTGATATAAAGCAAATAATCTGTGCAGCAAATTATAAAAACGAAATACACATTAAACATCCATAGAAAAGCTGCAAATATGGAACTATTGAGCCATTTTATTACCTGTCTGAAGGCAAAATACCATGGTTAAGAAAATGGTGCACTTGGGCTTGTCTCAATGGACAAGCATGACCAAACCCAGGTGAGAAAATGGCTGAACTGAAGGCTGTCCAACTGCTGCACCAATCTCCACTGTGCTGCCGAGAAATTGCCTTTCTGTTAAGGTTCGAATGGCTGAAAGGTCCACTTCCTATGCCCAAAAATTTATATGCTTTTCACCTCGGACTCCTTGGCCTAAACCTTTCGCTGGTTTAGACTTCTGAAATTCGACTCCCTCGAAGCCCAACTTCAGCTGCAACTGCAAAACTCGGCCTGCTGGAAACTGCGTGTAAATCCTCCCGGAGATGGTTCCAAAGCGCTGGGTTGACCCCTGCTAACAAATCCCTGACTCCCTGGATGAGCTTCCGGTCTATGGCACTTGCTCCCAAGCTCCATGAAAATTGCTGGAATGGCTTCTGTGTTGTTCTTTAGCCCAACAATTCGTGCTACTGGAATGCTGGCTTTGCTGGCTGTGAGACTCAGCGAGAATGCTGGCCTATTGATGCTCTCTCAACCCTCTAACTCTCCCGACAAACACTTGATCTCGGATGGCTCCTAGCTCCCTCTGTGTATTCTCTAGCTGCCCAAAAGTACGCACTCCCTGCTCTGCGTTGAATGATGGTGCTGTCTCATAATCTCAGAACTCCTGAAAAACTTGTGGAACTGCCTCTCTAGGGCGGGCACGAATGGTCCCCCGAAGTAGAGCTTGAATCTCCTGCTTGAGGAATTCGTGGCTAAACAACGAGTTGACTCAGCTAAACAATAGAGCGAAGAGTCAAGTAGTTTTGTTTGCAAGATGTAAGAATGCATCCAAAATGAGAGCTCCTCCCTACTTATAACTTCTTGGGTCCTCCTTGCCTCATGTGGGCCCTTCCATCCACCTATTCGACTTCCCTCCAAGCAATTCCAATAGCCCAGTCCGAATTCTCATGTGGGTGGCCCCCACATTCCACTAGCAGCCAAATAAAGTCGAATTACCTCCTAAGTCCTTAAGTCGAAAATGATGGGTCCTCTTTCTTAGCCAAAATTTGTGCAAAATTGTGTAGCAGCACCTTGTTACAAATGTATTTAAGAAGGGACACGACAATATGGCCATCAATACGACAAAATATCAAGTGGTTATGCATATTTAAGTAGGTGCCCAAAAGTGGGAGTAAGTGGTTGAAAAGCCCCAAGTTTACTCTACAAGCCACGGTTACGACCTCAACAACCAGGTAGATCCTCTCAAACAAGTGAAATGGCCCACATGTGTGGCATGTGGGAGCTTTCTAAGGTGGGTGGCTATGTAAAATGCTCCAACAATTGTGATGACGAGTCCTCCAAGTCACAACTGTTGAGAAATCTAGGGCAGCTAAATTAGGTGATTTCTCTTACTTTATTAAATGCTTGTGATGTGTTTTTACTTAACTTGATTAACTTCTTCTTTCACTTGATTATAATTAGTGTTGTTATCATCAAATAGAAACCAAACCTTGAAGAACAATGAGACAAGAGGACACAAGATATAGGATATTAGCCAGGGCCAAAACCTCTCCTCTTGTGAGGAAAACCCACAAGAACTCTTCTCTTTTTATAGAACTTCAAATGACGAATTCCAAGACCTATGACCCTTGACTAAGATCCCTCCAAGACCATGCCAAACCTCTCCTTAATGAGCACAAAGTCAACTTCAATCAAACTAACCTTCCAATAGCTGCTTGCTTTCTCTTCAACCTCAATTTTTAACCTACACTTTTGACCGTGATTCTCGACCCTCATGAAGCAACCCTAATTCACACGTGTGACATAAATATGGTAGAAATAGTCTCTTTTCTCCTTTGCTTGGGCAACAATTCCTTCTTCAATAATTCAACTTGTATACTAGAGTGATATTACCCCACAACTTGACTTCTTGCAAAGACTGTAATTCGGTTCTACTATACTTGTATGGATGCCCTAATTCCCTATTTGCATGTGTGAAAACTTCAGCCCAAAGGCAGTCCAAAAAACTGATTTCTCATTCCTTTTGTCTTCTCTTTTCTTTGTTCGATCTTCTTGTGTTTTTTGTGCTTGAGATTGAATTGATTGGATGTCGTCACAAATGAGGTCAGGCCCTTTATATATAGGTTTCATGTCCCAGCGCTAGGTCGACTTGACAGTGCTTCTAGGCCGACTGATCATCTTTTGAAGGCCAACTTATTGTAGCACTTGTGACGAGGCCTTGGAGGGTCTTTCACTCAAAATTGACTTCTGAATTTTTCTTTTACAATATGTAACATGCCCAAAAGGGTCTTCCATACATGACAATGACTCAATTGACTTGTAGACTCAAAGATAAGCCCTAGAGCATTCAGTGGGTGCTTGAACTAAAAATAAACTTTCCTTGAGCATGAAATCCATGTCTCAAGAATGACAATAATAAATTTATTTTTCTTTTTACAATAAATACAGAAAATCATGATTACATATGTCATTATGAAGACCGAACCTCGTTATAGATTTGAACACTCCCTCTTAACTATGGAGGTATTCATAATCTATATAAGGTACTTGGACATTCTGAAACTTAAGAATTCTCAAAAGAATAGTCAGATTGGTAAGCCATCTCATAAGCTATTTCCTTAGCTTATGTCAGAGCATCTCATCATACCAACCAACATTGTCACATAGCTAGGCCTTGACTAACATCTCTATCTTTGCATAGGATCAGAGCACAATGCTGGCGAGACCAATGACTTATAGACACCATTGTCATTGTCTCTCGAGGCGCATACCCCACCCAGGTGTTCATAGTAAGACAATTCCTATCTTGGAATAACGCATTCTCAAGGAATTTCTTCTTCGATTATTCTTACCTATTGGATGCCCTACCACATCCTCAAAGAGTATCAGAATCAATCTCAAATGCTTACCCAATCCTCCATTCTTTCTTCACAACATGAAGACAAGAATGATGTGCCTATCTCTCCTCTCAACTAGGGAAGATATACTCATTCTTATAAAAGGAATATACCCAAGCTCCCTCTTACCTGGGGACTTGTCCAAGGTCCCTTTTAACTAGGGACTTGTTACCAACAATAACTATCTTCTCTTTGGTGGAGATCATGGTACTATCAGTTGCTTGTAAGGCTCCTCCTTTCGATGTCATGAACTTCATCTTATTCATTATGAAGTCTTCATCTTCTAGATTTTCTTTGTAAGGCACCATCCATCCATCACTTTCTTTTCAACGAACAATAGTCTTGTCATCCTTCTTTGCATCGAAAAGTGATCTTCCAGTTCACATTTGGCTTTTCTTCACATAGCTACCCCTTCTAAGTCATGCTTCTTTCATGATCTTATCCGATCTCATGAGTGCTAGTTGTAGGTGACATCTACAACTCTCTTTTGGTAGATCCGTTTCAAGCCAACCATATGTTTTCAGAAATCAAAATGAACATCAAATCAAAGTTACCTTTTCATGATGGCCTTTCATCATGACATCTCCTTCTTGCAATATCAACATCCTGCACATTCGTAATCACATCTCGAAGACTTTCAATGTCAAGGGTCTCCTTCCTTTACAAACTTTATCAAAGTCTTCATATCTTCTCTATGGAGATGTCATAGCTAATTATTCTATTTATTGGATGTTGAACACTTATATTATCTTACGTGACTATAGTTGCAATTCTCATAAATTCTCCTTCCTTTCTTCACATATTGTTCCCCAGTAACTTCTATACATAGTTCCTTCATCTTGTCAACCACCTCATATTCCATATGGGGAGATATTATGTTGATTTAATCTTATCAATATGTGAACTAGTTCAAGGTATATGCCTTCATGCATCTTTTCTAAAGGAAGAGATCTTTCTCCTTTGATCATGCTCATGAGATAGAGCATTGAACCATGCTTATTAACAACTATATGATGACATGACTTTATCCATCTATTTCCAAATATATACATACCTCTTCCTTCATGTGGTCATCTAGACTTCCTTTCCGTTGAATACTAAAGTACTTCAACCAACTTGACATGCTGCACATCTTTGTCATCATACCTTACTTATGGATCCCACACAATGTGGACCGCAGACGATTAGCGAGACACTTCTTCCAAGTAGACATGAACCTTTTAATGAAGATTCCAATGGAGGATCTTGATTATTCTCATCCTGCAAATGATCGTTCCTAATTCATGCTGATTTCTTCATTTTCTATTATGCTAGATGACTTTCTTTCAACCATACATATTGCTGCTATGGTTATCCTTGAATGCTTCTAATGGAGATGCCATTAATTACTTTCTTTCTATGAAGACCATTACAACCATGTAGACTTTCTACTACAGCTATGCTTCCATGCCTTTTATGATGAAGTCATCTCTATTTTAGCTCTAGTGTGTCCTATCATCCTTGTGATGCTTCCTATCATGATAACTATCTTTTACAAAAACTGAGAAGAACTAAGTGAAGGAGATTATCTTAGTCATAGTAGAGATCTTTCACTTCCTCCTCCTTGGATTTCCTTTTTTTTTCTTCAAGTTCTTCCACTTCTTTGGTGACATGGGCTTCATTCCTTTCTTTCCTTTTCTTGTTTTCCGTCTTGAGTTTAGGACAATCTCTCTTTAAATGACCTTTATGAAGCAAGCCAACAATCTCCTCCACATGCCTAGACGAATATCACAACTCTTAGTGTCACAATGCTTGACATAGTATCATGACCCTTGATGTAGTGTTAGAATGCTTGACATGGTATCAAGACTCTTGATGCGACGTCATAATGCTTGACATGGTATCAGGACTCTTAATGTAGTGTTAGAATGCCCAATGCAATATCAGAATGCCCTAGGCAGAGACACAACTCTCAATGCAAGTGCTACAATATTTGAGGCATGGTTACAATGCCCAAGGCATGGCACTCCTTAAGATTGTGAGAATTGCGTCCAAATATGTGTCAAGTTGGATGAACATCACATGACATCTTCTAATAGTTGAATGGCCCTTTTAATTTTTATTCCTTCCTAACTTGACTATGGTGTGCGTTGAGAAATCTAGGGGCATCTTAATTAGATGATTTCTCTTACTTTGATAACTGTTTGTGATGTCCTTTTACTTAACTTGATTAGCTTTTTCTTCAACTTGATTATTATTGTGTTTTCTATTGTCAAACAACTACCAAACAATAAAGATTAATGAGATGAGGACATAGAATGTAGGTTGTAAGCCAGGGCCAAAACCTCTCCTCTTGAGAGGAAAACCCACAATAATTCTTCTCTTCTTGTAGAACTTCAAATGATGAATTCCAAGACCTAAGACCCTTGTCAAAGACCCCTCCAATACCAAGTCAAGCTTCACAACTTTCAACAAATTTTCTAACAACTTTGATACCAACAACTTCTCTAACAATTTGGACCTTCCCAACAACTTCTTCTGCAAGTTTGACTTCCCGAACAATTTCTTCTGCAACTTCGTTTTCTCCAGCAATTTCTTCTGCAACTTTGATTTCCCCAGAAACTTATGCAATTTTGGTCTAGCAGCTACTTTAGAAACCCTAACAAGAGAGAGAAAGAGGTCCAAAACTTTGATCTTGCTTTTTTTCTTCTTTTCCTTGATTTTCGTCCTTTTCCAACTTCTTTCTTGAGGACATCAAACTGCTTCTTGATTTATCGAATTGTTGTGCCAAATGAAGTCGAGGTTCCCTTATATATAGACTTCTTAGGAGGTCAAATAACTATCCTTGAGGCCAACTTGATCCTTCTTGTAGGCCGACTTGTTCGACAAGATCTTTGAGGGCCTTTATGACACTTTTGACTTTAAAAAAATTTCTTTACATGATACAACATATGCCCAAAGGAGTTTTATATGTATGGCAATGATTCTTTTGACTTCACAACTCTATGACAAACCTAGAAGCACTCAATGGGTGCTTGAACTATAAATAAATTTACCTTGAGCATGGAACCCATGCCTTAAGAACGGCAATAATAAATTTCTTTTCCTCTTCACATCAAATATAAAATCATGATTACATGACATTATGAAGACCGAACCTAGTTACATATTTCAACACTACCTCTTAACTATGGAGGTACTCATTATCCATACAAGGTACTTGGACATTCTCATACTGAAGAATTCTCATAAGAAGAGTTTTATTGGTAAGCCATCTAATAAGCTATTATTTCAGCTTATCTTATTACATCTCATCATACCAACCAACATTGTCACATAGCAAGGCCTTGCCTAACAACTCTATCTCTCCACAAGATTAGAGCACAATGCTGGCGAGACAATGACTGATAAGCATCATCATCATTGTCTTTTAAGGCACATATCCCGAATGTTCACAAGGTATGTTCTTTTAGGACTATTCCTGTCTTGGAATAACACATTCTCAAGGAATTTCCTCTTCAACTACTCTTACCTATTGGATGCCCTACCACATCCTCAAAGAGTATCAAAATTTAGATGCTTACCTAAGTTGCACGAAACGGGGAAACAGGGAAGCGAAACGAAACGCGGAAGCGAAACGAAACGCGACCTCCCCAAATTTTGGAAACGGGGAAACGCGAATATATTATTAATAATATATAAAAATATTTATATATAATATTAAACGATCCAATCTCCAAGAGAAACTCTTGCTGAATAGTGTTATGAGGATGAAGAGGCACTGCTTAATTTTTATAACTTTTAGAAATGGTTTCTAGAGAGTTGATTAGAAACCCTAAAAAAAATTTAAAATTAATTTAGGAATTTTTTTTTTAAAACCAATGTTATTTTGTGGAAACGGGGGCCCGCTACGGCGTGGAATGCGTTTCTGTCCGTACGGGCGCGTTTCCATTTCGGGAAACGCGCCCGTACGGACGGAAACGCGTTTCCACGCCGTACGGTATGCGGAAACACGTTTCCGTTTCGTTTCCGTACGGAAACGACCCCTCCCCCTGCGTTTCCTGCAACTTAGATGCTTACCCAATCCTCCATTCTTTCTTCATAACATGAAGACAAGAATGATGTGTCTATCTCTCCCTCTCAACTAGGGAGGATATACTCATTCCTATAAAAGGAATATACCTTAGTTCCTTCTTACCTAGGAACTTGCCCAAGCTCCCTCTTAACTAGGGACTTGCTTCCAACAACAACTATTAGCTCTATGGTGGAGACTATGGTAGTATCAATTATTGGTAGGGCTCCTTTCGATGTCATGAACTCCAACTTCTTCATCTTCTAGATCTTCTTCGTAGGGCATTGACCATCTCTTTCATAACTTTCCTTTAATGAACCATAGTGTTGATCAATAGTCATGTCATCCTTCTCTTCATCGGAAAGTGATCTTCTAGTTCATATCTGGTTATCCTTCATGCAACTAACTTTTCCAAGTCATGTTTCTTTTAGGATCTTCCATCCAATCTCATGAGTACTAGTTGTTGATGACATCTACAACTCTCTTTTGGTAGCCTTGTTTTAACCCAACCAGATGATTTCTCAAAAATAGAAATGAACGGTAAATCAAAGTTACCTTTTTATGATGGTCCTTTGTCATGACATCGACTTCTAAAATCAACATCGTTCACATGCATGGATCCATCTCCAAAACATACATTACCAAGGTTTTTCTTTTTCTAGCACACACATCAGGTTCTCCATAGCTTCTTCATGGAGATGTCATATGTAACCTTTTTAATTAATATTAGATGTTTATTCCTTATCTTATCTTATAGATGCATCTTCCCACGAACTCGTCTTTCATTTTTTTCACATATTGCTTTCCTCATGATCTTCTTTTTCAACATAGAAACCATGATTGTCAATTACCTCATATTCTCCATGAGGTCACTATTGATTCCATCTTGTCAATATGTATAACAGTTCAAGGCACATTGTCTACAAGTCTTCATGCATCTTCCTAATGGAAGAGATTCTTCTTCTTCAATCATGCTCATGAGATAGAGCATTTAACCATTCTTTTTTCAACTATATGATGACATGACTTTTATCTATCAAGTATAGACATACCTCTTCCTCCTTTTGGTCATCTAGACTTCCTTCTAGCAACTTCCTTTGTTTGCTTGAAGATGAAAGTACTTCAGCCATCTTGACATGCTGCACATCTTTGGTCATCATACCTTACTAGTGGATCCCACACAAGGTGGAATGTGGACTATCTACGAGGCACTTGCTTCTTCTTAGTAGAGGTGAACCTTGTAATGAAGATTCCAGTGGAAGATCTTGATGATCCTCATTCTTTAAATGCTCCTTCCTAGTGATGGTGTATGATGATTTCTTTATCTTCTATCTTGCTAGATGACTTTCCTCCAACCATACATACTGCTACTTTGGTTTCCCTTATATGCTTTCAATGGAGATGCCATTTTTGTCATGATGACTGCTACAATCATGTAGACTTTCTACTTCAGCTATCCTTCCATGCTTCTATGATGATGTCATATATCTTGCTATAATGCATCCTATCATACTTGTGATGCTTTCTATTTTCTTGTATAACTGAAAAAAAATAAGTGAAGGTTATCTTAGTCATAGTAGAGCCCTTTTACTTCCTCCTCCTTTGATTTCTTCCTTTTTTTCTTTAGATTCTTCCACTTCTTCGGTAACATGGGCTTCATTTCTTTCCTTCCTATTCTTTTGTCCTTGAGTTTGGGACAATTCCTTTTAAAGTGCCCATATTCATTACCTCGGTAGCATATGCTTGAACTTGTTCATTTGATCCAAGATCGCTCTTAGCCTTCAACCTACTTTCTTCAATCTTACGTAATGACCAAAGTTCATTGAATGGAGTGGCTTGCTTCTTTCCATAGATACTTGATACAAAGTTGCCCCATTCATCAGGTAGTGCATTGAGCACAATGATGGTCATTTATTTATCGGACATTATTTCTCCTAATTCTTGTAGTTGATCTCTTATTTGAGATACCCTCTTAAGGTATGAGGCTACCCCTTCATCCTTAGATACCTTCATTTTGTATAATTTGGTTCTCAATGATATAACCTCTCTTGCAGTGCTTACGGAAAAAAAATTATACCAATTTTTCATAGATATCCTTTGATTTCTCCAACTTTGCTACGTAAGTGATGATGGAATCCTTGATTGATTCTATGAGGATGCTTTGAGTCCTTATTTCCCTTTTCATATACTTTGATAGTGCTTGAGCTTGTTCTTGAGATGGTTTGGAGATTGAACCCTTAACATATTCAATAACTTCATTTTCTATGAGGATCAAATCTATCCTCTTCTTCCATGCAAGGAAATTTGATGACCCAACCAGTTTGTTGCTTTCCTTGCAGAATGAAGTTATGTTGATAGTAGATTCAGACATAAATATTAAGATACTTACTTGTCAGGTAAAGGTGCTTCTTTGATGATGATATCTTCAACTTGATGTATTCTTGATGATGATGAAAATTAAAGATGCCTTCTTGAAGATGATTGGTTCCTTGATTATGTCTTTTCTTCTTCTTACTTGTTAGGTAAAGGTGCTTCTTTGATGATGATATCTTCAACTTGATGTATTCTTGATGATGATGACAATTAAAGATGCCTTCTTGAAGATGATTGGTTCCTTGATTATGTCTTTTCTTCTTCAAAGATGACAATACTTCTTTTCTAGATGATATGCTTGAGTTGTGATCCTTTCTTCAAGGAGAGGGAAATTACCTTGATTTCTTTGATGATGATGATAATGCTTCTTCTTGCCTCCTTTGGATGTAGAAATGTAGAATATGGAGAGTTCAAGATGCTTCAAATGGGTATTCCTTCTTTGTTTGAGTGGAGGTAGGGTCCTTGAGGTCTTCTTCTCCTTGAGATGATGTGATCCTTGAGATGAGTACTCCTTGGTGCTTCTTAGTCCTCCTTAATGATTTCCTTGTGTTTGGTCGTTATGTATCCTTCTTCAATGATGTGATCTTCAGGCTGCCTCTGATACCATGTTGAGAAATCTAAGGGCAACTTAATTAGATGATTTCTTTTACTTTGATCACTGCTTGTGATGTCTTTTTACTTGACTTGATTAACTTCTTCCCCAACTTGATTATTATTATGTTTTCTATCATCAAACAAGTACCAAACAATAAAGATCAATGAGACAAGAGGACACATAATGTAGTCTGTAAGCCAGGGCCAAAACCTCTCCTCTTGAGAGGAAAACCCACAAGAATTCTTCTCTTCTTATAGAACTTCAAATGATGAATTCAAAGACCTAGGACCCTTGTCAAAGACCCCTCCAAGACCAAGTCAACCTTCACAACTTTCAACAACTTTTCTAACAACTTCGACCCCAACAACTTTGACCTAGCAGCTTCTAGTAACTTCGACCTAGCAATAAATTTGACTTTCCAGCAATTTCGACTTTCCCAACAACTTCTTCTGCAACTTTGACTTCCAAACAACTTTGACTTTCCTAGCAACTTCTTCTGCAACTTTGATTTCCCCAATAGTTTCTTCTGCAACTTCGATTTCCTCAGCAGTTTATTCTGCAACTTCGATTTCCCCATAAACTCTTGCAATTTCGGTTTAACAACTACTTTAGAAACCCTAACAAGAGAGAGAAAGAGGTCCAAAACTTCAATCTTGCTTTTCTTCTTCTTTTCGTTGATTTTCGTCCTTTTCCACCTTCTTTCTTGAGGAGATCAAACTGCTTCTTGCTTTATCGAATTGTTGTGTGAAATGAAGTCGAGGTTCCATTATATATAGGCTTCCTAGGAGGTCGAATTGTTGTCCTTTAGGCTGACTTGATCCTTCTTGTAGGTGAACTTGTTTGACAAGGTCTTGGAGGGTCTTTATGACGCTTTGACTTTAAAATATTTTCTTTACAAGCTACAACATGCCTAGAGGGGTCTTACATGTATGACAATGACTCTTTTAACTTCATAACTTTGACAAACCCAGAAGCACTCAATGGGTGCTTGAACTATTAAAAAATTTACCTTGAGCTTGAAGCCCATGCTTCAAGAATGGCAATAATAAATTTCTTTTTCTCTTTACATCAAATATAAAATCATGATTACATATGACATTATGAAGACCGAACCTAGTTACATATTTCAACAATGTGGACATTAATGACCTTAATTACATGCGAAAACCAAGACAAGATGCATTTCCCAGAACTCTTAAGTCAGGTGTAGGTGATGTGATGAGTGTGTTATTAGGGAAAAGGTGCTTTCGTGAGTTAACCTTCATAGTCGTGTAAAATGAGTGAATAGGTCTTTCCCTTAGCTTTAAAGAGCTGAGGTACCAGGGGTTATCATTAGATGTTCCACATGTGTGCCTTTAGAGGCAGTGCTTAGCCTTGAGTTACCATTCCCTAACCCTCTTTTTCTTAGTATCAGTTTTTTTTTTTTTTTTTTTTTTGATTTGCTCAGTCCCTTCTTTTCCTTTTTTCTTTTTCTTAAATTCGAGAATGGAATTTTGGGAAATTGGGCTTTATAGTAAGGTGGTGTGGCTCATGCATACAATTTAACTTTAGTTTCGTCAACCTTGAGCATTTTGTTTCTTTTTATTTAGGTCTTTTCATACATGGGAACCTTATATTGAATATTGCGACAATGACATATGATAAGTCAATCAAGAAAGGGGAATATGAAATGCATGAAAATGTTGATGACAAGAGAGGGTGTGAAAAATGACCGGGAAATGACATGAAACCCCTACCTAAGTCGCTAGTGGTACAACTTAACTCATAAGTTGACATACTTATCTAGAGGTAAATTATTGATAGTACAATCTAGTAAGAGAACAATTTTTAGTGTTATGAACCATTATATAATTTATAGATAATCACCATGTCCCATGAATCACATTGAAAAGTCAACATCATCATGTGTGAACGGAAGAGCATAATATACAACACTGCATGGTGCAATCTCCATCAAAGTCATATCATAATGAGGGTCAGCTGAGCAAATATAAGGAACATCTCTGGCAAATATCCATGGATAACCATAGATCTCATCTGTGGAACTGCTGATAGTGATAACAAATCACAAGTAAAGTAATTCTCTAGCTATCCCCACATGTCAGGGCATAACATTGTTATTTTCTGATTTCTTAAATTTTGACTATGATTTCTTCATTTATTACTGGTAGATAACTACAAGAAGTGTGAACTTGAAATAGATTTCTGCAACATGCACCTTTTTATTTCTTCTCTCTTTTTGCTTGTTGAATACATTGCTTTGATACAGGGCATGAAGAATCATACAATCCTCCACCTGAGTATATTCCAACACAGGAGGAGATCAATTCATACCAGCTTATGTATGAGGAAGACCGTCCTAAATTCATCCCTAAAAGGTATGTTTATTCAATATTTAAATCTTGAAGTGCGTATGATTGTTTTAGCGTATGCAAAATTAAAAATTATAATAGAAAAAGTTCTTATAGTAATTTGTGCCATGTCTTGACAGGTTCGACTCATTGAGAAATGTTCCAGCTTATGACAGATTCCTTTCCGAGATATTTGAGCGATGTTTAGACCTATACTTGTGTCCAAGAACTCGGAAAAAGCGTGTAAGCTCTGGGATATATCTGTTTCTTTTATATGCTACAGCCTACAAGCATATTAGACACAATGTTGCAGAATTTATTCTATTGCTATTATTCTTTAAGGTTTATATATGCTGGTTGGCTGCAGATTAACATTGACCCCGAATCATTGATACCTAAGCTTCCGAAGCCTAAAGATCTGCAGCCTTTTCCCTCTATTTGCTTCCTTGAATATAAAGGCCATACAGGCGCTGTTTCATGTATATCTCCAGAGTCATCAGGGCAGTGGCTGGCCTCTGGTATGTCAATATCATGTTGATATAAGAGTATCCTTTGAAACGTTCCATCAAAATATCACTAAATGCCCGCAGTCGCTTTTTTAATTGTCTGTTTACTTTATGTGCCTACTTTTCAGTAAAATCCTGCTGCATCAAATGGACTAACCATGATAGATTGTATATGTTGTCAAAGTTCAGTACTGCTAGAAACAGATGGTCATATTGTGGTATTCTCGGTGTATATAAACAGCTTTCGTATTTTACAAGTATGATGGGCAAGCTTTGAAAAGTTATTAGAGGAAAGCAAACAATATATGAACCTTAGTGTTTGATGTGCTTACTAATAGATTATATAATCATTCTATCTGATGACTTCAGAAACTTTTGTTCAGGATTTTCTACGACCACACAAAGGACACACTTATTTTTGGACTAAATGTCCTCGGTAAAACCCCGTGTGGGAAAACTGGTGCAATAGATATGAGGGTTTTATTATTTAGCAGATTTCTGAATACAACTAGGGTGCCAAATCCGGCTCACCCAACAGTGAAGAAAACTGGCAAAAGTACCTCTATCTGGAGACAGATAATTTGGTGAATCCATCAATTGGATGAACAAACCCCACAAGTGACTGCGCTGTCCCAGGTGCTGTGCAACGATGGCTGCTCCCAGGTCTGCGTTGGAATTGCGTCACCTCTGTTAATCTAGTTGTCATTGATGTCAATATATTGAAGAACGCAGGGACATGGTGGCAATCAATGAAGAAACCAAACGATGAAGAAGCCCAACACTCAAAGACACTTTGCCCTGCCTCCATTTCTACACTATTGAATGATCAATCACATGAAATAATATTTTTCTCTATCTTAGAAAAGGAATTTCATCATGAGACTTGGACCATTTGAAAGGGCATAATTTTACCTTTCTAATGAGCTATTATGTGTCTCGAAATTCCAAATAACGAGAGAGAAATTGATTTTTAAAGGTTAAATTAATTCTCTGCCTATTGAGCCAACCTGTATTAAGACAAGTCATGTCGGCTTGACCTAGAAGACATGACTATTCATTGTGAGGATGCAGAACATGTCTAAATAAGAGGTTAGTCCTCTATTTCAAGGACAAGAATTCGGTGAAAAACACAGTCAAGGAATTCAGACTGTGGAAGAAGAACAAGGGTTATAATTTAGTAGTAAAATATTGCGGATTGTACAACAATAAAACTCTTTTGTTAATGACTACAGTCTCGTAAGTATGGAATAGGGACAATGTGAAAGTGGACAGTATTAATTGCGGGCTTGTGACAGCATGAGAGACACTATTTAAGAATATATCTCTCAGTCTAGGGACAGATTTGGAGGAGCATCTGCGAACTGTGACAAACACTTGTGCATCATTAACTCAGATTCAGTGGTTTACACCTCAGTCCTGTAACAACAATTTCATTGCACGAATAACAACATACACTTATAGTGGTGACCTTTTTTGCTTTGACTGGTGTCTCCATACAGAGGTGTGGTAATTCATCTTGAAGATGTTCAGATTAGGAGCAGAGGCAGAGACTGATGTAAGTACAGTGGCTCGGTCTCCATAGCTGAATTATACCAGGATTCTTGGATGAAGTAAAGACGGTGAAAAATTCCAGTCAAGCTGAACGGTGAAGACAATGAAGCATTTCAAGTAAGTTATATTTACATTCTCTATTAAAAACAACAGGATTGGTGTCCCTTGAGTTGGTGCTCCTAAATTCAACATAGGTGCCGTGGATGAGATAGGGTCGAAGCCCTAGAGGTCGGAGCCTCATCAAAAACCAAGTTGGTGCTTGGGAATAATTATCATACATTATATTTATTCTTTTATACTCAATAAAATTATTCTTATACGTTTCTCTGATTAAATTGTGAAGAATCTAATTGGTAATAATAATAATTGAAAGAAAATACTGATTCACACCCCTCTTAGTAGGTGCCGTGGATGAGATAGGGTCGAAGCCCTAGAGGTCGGAGCCTCATCAAAAACCAAGTTGGTGCTTGGGAATAATTATCATACATTATATTTATTCTTTTATACTCAATAAAATTATTCTTATACGTTTCTCTGATTAAATTGTGAAGAATCTAATTGGTAATAATAATAATTGAAAGAAAATACTGATTCACACCCCTCTTAGTATTTCCAACAATAGGTCTCGGAGCCAGCTTCTTCATAATCAACCTACTGGAAGAAGGATTCTTAGTCACAATGAAAAATCAAGAAGTGTCATGAAGGCTTCCTTTGTTTGATGGCACAAATTTTGGTTTTTGGAAAAAAAGAATGTCCTACTACTTAATGCCCCTTGGAGCTGAGGTTTGGCGGTTTTGAATGGGTACACTTCTCCTTCCACTCTTCCAACTGATCAAGATGAAAGGAAAGCTTACATTGCAAATGCAAAAGCCTTAAATTCCACCACCAGTGGAATCACTGATTTTGAATTTACAAAAGTCATGAATTGTGACTCGGCCAAAGAAGTATGGGATAAGCTGGTTAGCTTATACGATGGGGACTTCAATGTTAAGAAGGCAAAGATTCAAACTCATAGAAGGCAATTCAAAAGTCTAAAAATGGATGATGAAGAAGATATTGCATCATACTTTCTCTAAGTAGCTGAAGTGGTCAACTCTCTTAAAGGATTGGGAGAAAAGATTGAAGAAAACACTATTGGTCAAAAGGTCTTAAGATCTCTCCATGACAGATTTGACTCCAAAGTAAGTGCTATAGAAGAAATGAAGGACCTAGATACTCTCAAGATGGATGAACTTCATGGAATCCTCATTGCCTATGAGATGAGAAAAGGAATCCCAAGTTCCAAAGATGTAGCATTCAAGGCCTCAAAATCAAAAAAGGGGAAAGGATGGAATACCAATAGTGACGACTCCGACGTTGAATCTGAATTGACGCAATTTGTATGAAGACTAAAGAAAGGATCCAAGCTAAAAGGTAAGTACCCTCTTATTTGTTTCAAATGTGGAAGAATAGGTCATTATGCTGCAAAATGTCCTCATAAGCATGATAGTGATGATGAGGAGGATTCTAAAAGGATGGTATACAAAAAGAAAGGGTTTAATAAGAAGAATTTCTTTTCTAAGCAAGATGAGTCTGATGAAGATGAATTTGTAGTCATAAAAAAGAAATCAACTAATCATTTCCCTCATCGCAAAGGACATAATGATGAATCAGATGAAGAAAATGACTATGCTGGAAGCCAAGAAGTATTATTCATGGCATTCACAAATGATGATGATTTAGGACTAGAAGGAAATGTAGATGAATTGTTAATGAGTGCGATTGAAGAAAATGAGAAATTACGAAATGAAATCATTTCTCTCAAGGTAGAAAAGGAGGAAGCAAAAGGAAGGGAAGACCTGTTGAAAAATAAGCTAAAAGAAAAAGAAGAAATTTGTGAAAATCGTGAAGCCGAAATAGTATCTTTGAGGAAGGAATTGGAGCAAGTCAAAAAGAGTTGTGAAAGCTCTCAAATACTTTACATTATCCTAAATGCTCAAAAATCTCAATATGACAAATCTGGGATAGGTTTTAAACGAGAATCATCAAGTACTAAGGATAATGCGAAAAGCTATGTCGACATACTTTACAACAACCCAAAAGAAGAAAAATCATTTCATCAAAGGCCCATCTCAAATCCAAAGAATGAAGAAAGAGTAACTCAAAGGAAGAATGTTGATTCAAATCATGGCTATTACAACAAGTACCAAACTATCTTTTTTAGGCATTGTTATTATTGTAAAAAATTTGGTCATCGAGCTAAACATTGCATGGCTCGTAAGAATGAAACACCAAAATTGAAGGATCAAACAAACAAACCATATGGTCTCAAAGGGCAAGGACAAATCAGGACGTACAACTCTTTTGATCCTTTGGCCAAATTTGATCCAATTTGCTCATTATGTAATGATAATGGACATAATGAACAAAATTGCCCCCTCAAAAGAAGAGAAGCAAAATATGAGAATCCCAATACGGATAAATGTGGCCTAGCTCTATGTGCTCATAGTGATGAAAATCATTGGTTTGGGGATAGTGGGTGCTCCAGACATATGACAGGTGACAAAAGGAAATTTGTCTCATTGAACAAAGAGGAAGAAAATGTATCATTTGGAAGTGGATCTGCCAAAATTGTTGGAAAATGAACTATTACCCTTATTAATGGAAAAGGAAAGGCTCAAAATGCTTTGCTAGTAGATGGGCTCAAACATAATCTCTTGAGTGTTAGCCAAATCTATGTTCAAGGACATAATGTTGTCTTTAGCACTAAAGATTGTGAAATAAGTAACTCTTCCTTAGGAGAACATGTGGCGAAACGAGTTAGAACATCAGATAACGTCTACATTCTAAACAAAATTCACGAAGATAAATGTTACCTAAGTCAAACAGATGAATGTTGGCTATGACACAAGCGACTAGGACATACAAGTTTCAATAACTTGATCAATATCAACAAGATAAATGTAGTGCGAGACATCCCAAAGTTTTTCAAGCCAAATCAAGGTGTATGTGGTCCATGTCAACATGGAAAGCAAACTAGAACTAGCCACAAGACCAAGGAGTTCTCTACATCAAAACCTTTGGAGATCATTCATGCTGATTTATGTGGACCAACTAGAACTCCAACGCTCCAAGGAGAAAGGTACTTTGCTTTATTTGTTGATGACTATACTAGCATGATGTGGGTATATTTCACAAAATATAAATTTGAAGCATTTGAATGTTTTAAGAATCTTAAAGCTCTTGGAGAAAATGAAAAGGATTCTAAGGTTAAATGTCTTAGAACAGATAGAGGGGGAGAATTCACATCAAAAGAATTTGATTAATTCTGTAAAGTACATGGAATCGAAAGAGAACTCTCTCTTGCTAGAAGTCCCAAGCAAAATAGGGTAGTTGAAAGAAGAAACCGAACTGTTCAAGAAATGGAAAGAACAATGTTAGTAGTAGCTGACTTGTAGCAAATTTTTTGGAGAGAAGTAGTTGGGACAACAGTTTATACCTTGAATCAAACTCAATTAAGACCAAATAATGAGAAGACTCCTTATGAATTATGGAAAGGAAAACTTGCTTCAGTAAAATACTAAAGGATTTTTGGACGAAAATACTTCCTAAAAATCAATAATGACTCACCAGGAAAATTTGATTCTCGAGTTGACGAAGGAATATTCCTTGGATATTCTACTAGGAGCAAAGCTTACAAGTGCTACAATAATCGACTACGGAAAATAGTGGAAAGCATTGATGTGAAGATTGATGAAGCCCTTCTAGAAAAGGAAATTGAAGATCATGAAGTTGCCCTCTCATTGAAGAAAATGAAGAACCTGAAAAAGAGGAATAAGATCAAGAAAAACAAAAGGAAAAAGAACCATCCCAAACTCCCTCAAAGGTGAAATTCCTCCAAAAACATCACCCAAAAGGGCAGATTGTTGGCAATGTAAATGAGGGGATACAAACCCAAAGAAGGATGACAAGTACACCAAGGAAAAATGATGTTGCTCTCCTATCTATGATAGAACCAAAAACTTTTACTCAAGCAAGGATCCTCATTGGGTGGAAGCCATGGAAGAAGAAATATCTCAAATCGAGAAGAATGAGACATGGGAGCTGGTACCTCGTCCAAAGGATAAAAATATAATTGGAACCAAGTGGGTGTTCAAAAACAAAATGAATGAAGATGGACAAATCATCAGAAATAAGGCAAGGCTTGTTTGTAAAGGTTATTCACAAATTGAAGGAATCAACTTTGAAGAAACCTTTGCACCGGTAGCTCGTATGGAAGTTATAAGGATGTTCTCGGCATTTTCTTGCTCAAAAGGATTTAAAGTCTATCAAATGGACGTAAAATCAACATTTCTGAATGGGGAACTCAAGGAAGAAGTCTACATAGAGCAATCAGAAGGGTTTAATGTAGTAGAAGGAAAAGACATTATTTGTAAGTTGAAAAAGGCATTATATGGGTTGAAGCAAGCTCCCAGAGCTTGGTACACAAGATTGGATCACTATCTACAACAACAAGGCTTCAAGAAGGGGGTGGCAGGAAGTAATCTCTACATGAAGTTAGATGAGGATAAGTTACTAGTCACTCTTGTCTATGTTGATGATTTGATTTTTACTAGCAATAATGATGAGATGAGCCATGAGTTTGCTCAAAATATGTCAAAAGAGTTCAAAATGTCGATGATAGGAGAGTTATCTTACTTCCTTGGACTATAAGTATCTCAAATCACAACAGTCATGTTCATATCTCAAGCAAAATATCTTAAAGACATGCTTAAAAGATGTGGAATGGAAGACTGTACACCCATGAGCACACCTATGACCACAGATTGCAAATCAAGCAAAGATGATGACTCTCCTTCGATAGATGCAACTCATTACAGGTCAATAATTGGAGCCCTCCTATACTTATTTGCTACGAGACTTGACATTATGCAAGCAGTAGGAATGGTGGGAAGATTTCAATCAACTCCTAAACAATCCCATTTGTTGGCTGTAAAAAGAATTCTCAGATACTTGAAAGGAACTCCTGATTTTGGTCTTTGGTACCATAAGAGCTCAACTCTTACTGTGACTGCATACACCGATGCTGATTGGACTGGAAGTGTCGATGATTGAAAAAGTACTAGTGAAAATGCATTCTTCCTGGGAGATTGTCTAGTATCTTGGCTTAGCAAAAAACAAACATCCATATCACTATCTACAGTTGAAGCCGAGTATATAGCCGCTGTAGATTGTTGTACTCAAATATTATGGATGAAGGAAGCTCTGATGGATGTCAACATAGATACCAATCAACCAACCACCATCTATTGTGATAACACAAGTGCCATTAGTCTCAACAAAAATCTAGTGATGCACTCAAAGACCAAACATATACCAATCAACTATCATTTCCTTCATGAACAAGTAGCTGAACAAAACATAAAGTTGGAATATATCAATACCACGGAGCAGATTGTTGATATTTTCACAAAACCTCTTCCTTGAGAAGAATTTGAACATCTTCGCCAAAAGATGGGGGTTATTGCTCTATCATCACACTAAGCTGATTCTTAAGATGCTGCATTACAGGTGGAGTAGTTCGACAGGGGGAGTCCTTGTGCACTCCTTTGCCATTGATGTCAAAAGGGGAGAGAAGAAAAATATTGCCATCTAATGACAAAGGGGGAGATTGTTAATCTAGTTGTCATTGATGTCAATATATTGAAGAAGGTAGGGAGATGGTGGCGATCGATGAAGAAACCAGACAATGAAGAAGCCCAACACTCAAAGACACTTTGCCCTGCCTCCATTGCTGCACTATAGAATGATCCATCACATGAAATAATATTTTTCTCTATCTTAGAAAACGAATTTCATCATGAGACTTGGACCATCTGAAAGGGCATAATTTTACCTTTCTAGTGAGCTATTGTGTGCCCCGAAATTCCAAATAATGAGAGAGAAATTGATTTTTAAAGATTAAATTAATTCTCTACCTATTGAACCGATCTGTATTAAGAGAAGTCATGTTGGCTTGACCTAGAAGACGTGACTGTTCATTGTGAGGAGGTAGAACATGTATAAATAAGAGGTTGGACCTCTGTTTCAAGGACAAGAATTCAGTGAAAAATACAGTCAAGGAATTTGGACTGTAGAAGAAGAACAAGGAACAAAAAGTTCACATCTTGTGAACTCGATATCAAAGGCAAGGGTAGTCTCAGCATAGAACGAAGATTATCTACACTAAAGGAGTTCGAACTTCTAGACAGATCCTGTGCCAGTTTTAGTGCGGTCTAGGGTTATAATTTAGCATTAAAATATTGCGAACTGTACAACAACGAAACTCTTGTGTTAATGATACAGTCTAGTGTAAGTATGGGTTAGGGACAATGTGAAAATGGACAATATTAATTGCGGGCTTGTGACAACGTGAGAGACACAATTTAAGAATATATCTCTCGTTCTAGGGACAAATTTGGAGACAGAGCATCTGCGGACTGTGATAAACACTTGTGCATCATTAATTCAGATTCAGTGGTTTACACCTCAGTCCTGTGTAACAACAATTTCCTTGCACGAATAACAACATACCCTTATAGTGGTGACCTTTTTTGCTTTGACTGGTGTCTCCATACAGAGGTGTGGTAATTCATCTTGAATAGGTTCAGATTAGGAGCAAAGGCATAGATTGATGTAAGTACAGTGGCTCGGTCTCCATTGCTGAATTATACTAGGATTCTTGAATGAAGTAAAGACGGTGAAAAATTCCAGTCAAGCTGAACAGTGAAGATAGTGAAGCATTTCAAGTAAGTTATATTTACATTCTCTATTAAAAAGAACAGGATTGGTGTCCTTGGAGTTGGTGCTCCTAAATTCAAGGTAGGTGCCTTGGATGAGATAGGGTCAAAGCCCTAGAGGTAGGAGCCTCATCAAAAACCAATTTGGCGCATGGGGATAGTTATCATACATTGTTTTTATTCTTTTATACTCAATAAAACTATTCGTATACGTTTTTTTGATTAAATTGTGAAGAATCTAAGTGGTAATAATAACAATTGAAAGAAAATACTGATTCACCTCCCTCTCAGTATTTCCAACAACCTCCTTTAGGAGCTACGTCACCTTCCCAGTGAGCCTTCCCGGCTGAGAAATCGATCTACTAGATTGATGCTCGATTTGCGTCACAGAAACCTCAGCGCTGCCTCTAAGTCACTGCGTCAGCGCTCCAGCCTCTGTATCACCCTCTTGGAGCTGCGTTGTCTCTCCCGGTGCTACTCTACCTCTCTGTTATGTATTCTCAGCCTTGGACGAAAGTCCCACTGCCAAACTGCCCCTCTCTGTGCTAGAAGCTTACTTTGAAATTCTCAAAACCACGCCCCAGAATTTCGATCCAGCTCAAGTGCTACTCTCACTATGGGTGTTTTCCAACTGACCCCAAGCCTTCCTTTATACTTTTCTTGTTGAGAAATCAACGGGCGTGATCTAATCCCTAATCAACGGCTAAGATTAAATTAGACTTGATCCTTGTCTCTTAGAAGCTTGTCACCCATATTTACATTAATCACTTTCATTATTTTAATTTCCTAAGTTTTAACATAGGCACCATTAAAAATAATTAATTATTTGAATAACATGCACTCCAAGTGGAATTTCTTAAAACAATTTCTGGGTCTTGGAGATCTCATGTGTTCTAGCCCCTCAAAATTTCGGAGTTGGAGCACATCTGATGCTACCCAAAAAATCAACGCCCCCTCTTAACAAGGAATGTGCTCTAGCAATACTTCCCAGCAAAAGTATCACACTGATCCACGACATTAGTCCTTTGCGCTGCTGATGCTCGGCCTTCTACCCTTCATCCATTGCGTTGCTGCAATCTGTACTGCTCCCCATAACACTGCCATTGTCACTGCTGCATCTGTACTGCAACTCCCTCTCAATACGCTGCATCATGCTGCCCATACCATTGCCATTGCTAACAACTGCACTACAACTCAGTTGCTGAGAAGTGAGCAGTTGAAAAGCCACCCAAAAGATGACATGTTGGTTAGTTTGGATGCCCCTTGACGCTGAAGCTACCTTTGTTGCTAATCTGTACTGCCCCTCTGATGCTACTATGCTGTTGTTGTATTTGCTCTGTGCCTTCCACATTGCTGCAACACTCCACTGTGCTGCTTCAGACTTTGGCGCTCTAGCTCTGCGATTGTTGCTCGATCATCCTTCGCACCAACTAACTCCCCTTATTCTGCTACTGTAATTAAGGGCTCTCATAGCCATATGTGATCTAAGAGTTTGGGCACCTCAAGGATCCTGCGTTGTATGTAGTCCTCCTGAATATAGCTCAATATCGCCCCATCTCTTCTCTAGAGTTGCATGAGCACTCATGGCACAATCATCATCGTCCTCTCCGTCAGCTTGCGTTGGAGCATCCTTTGAGTCAGAATTCTCTTCTTTGCAGTTCTTCTTTTGAGGGCACTGTACGACGAAATGACCCATTTCTCCACATCTGAAGCATCTGACTTTGGATATGTCCTTCTTTTGTTTCTGCTGCCCTTGCTATCCCGCTGATGCGATAGCCACATCCTCCTCTTCCTCCTTCTTGATTTTGACCCCTTTGATTCTGCTACTCGCCTTGGTCCATCGTCTGATCTCTTCCTGTCGAAGAGCTGCCCACATCTCCTCCCAACTAGGAAGAGAATCCCTGCCCAAGAAGCTTTGGATAAAGGTTTCCTAGTCTTCAGTGATTGCATTCAGGGTAGTCCTGACCATAAATTCAACATCTAGTGTAGCCCCTATGGAAGTTAGCTGGTCACAGATCCTTTGCAACATGAGAAGGAAGGGATCAATTTTTTCTCCCTTCTGAATCAGAAACTGTCTCAGCCGACTCTCAAGCAACATCTTCCACTGAACGAAAGTTCCCTTGTACAATGTGGTCAAGGCCTCCCACATTTCCCTCGCTGTGTCCTTCTCAACAATATGTGGGATCACATGATCCTTGACCCCGTCCAAGACCATGCACTTTGCTTTTTCCTGAGCTTCTTTGTACTTTTTGAGAGGATCAACATCAACCGGAACAACAACCGTCCTCAAGGCGTAATCCTTGATGCATTTTATCCAAAACTGCCAGGATCGTGGTCTTCCAGATGACGAACTTGGATGCTCCATCCAACCTGTCTTGATCCCTGAGTCCGTTAATGACCATCTTTGCTTAAATAAATGTCGAACTGGTTCTCTTCTCCCTCTTTCGCTGCTGCCCCAGCAAAAATTGGATCTGGATTTCTTTGCTGCTAGAAATCCTCTAAAGGACAAGCTCCCTTTGAATTTCGATTTCCTTCACGGAAATCCTTTTGCCAACCATTGTCGAACCACCCCTCTTATTTATCTTTGCTGCTTCTCAACATTAGATCTAGATTTCTTGGCAAGAAATCCTCTGAGGAACTGATTCCCTCTACTTTGCTTATGCCCCACGTGGTACTATTTTGCACCAACAGAATCAACACCCCACCAGCAACTCCAGATAAAATCTGTGATGCACCCCTAACAATTGGAAAACCGAGACTCAACAGTCCTTGAGCGGGTCTAGTAACCACTGCGTTGCCCTCTCTAGCAACAACGTTACCCAATCAGGCTGACGCAGGCTCTGTGTCAGCCTCCCTTGGTGATTGCGTCACCCCTCCTTTGCTTTCTTGGCCTGAAACTGCGCTGTATCTCGGGACAACTGTCTGCACGCACAAATTTTTCCTATGTCCTTTCGCTGATGGCTTCAATCCTCCTTGATCTGCGATCGCTCTGATACCATGTGAAAATTTCTGGATCGAACAAATGAGAAATCCTACTGCAATTTTGGCGATCCAACAATTGGATGAACAAACCCCACAGGTGATTGCACTGTCCCTAGTGCTGTGCAGTGATGGCTACTCGCAGATCTGTGCTAGAACTGCGTCACCTCCTCTAGGAGCTGTGTCACCCTTCCAGTGAGCCTTCTCGGCTCATAAATCGATCTGTTGAATTGATGCCCGATCTGCCTCACAGAAACCCCAACGTTGCCTCTAAGTGACGACTTCAGCCCTCCAGCCTCCGTGTCACCCTCCTGGAGCTGCCCTGTCTCTCCCTGGTGCTGCTCTGCCTCTCTGTTATGTATTCTCGGCCTTGGACGAAAGTCTCGCTGCCGAATTGCCCCTCTCTGCACTAGAAGCTTACTCTGAAATTCTCAACAAACCACGCCCCAAAATTGATCTAGCTTAAGTTCTGCTCTCACTGTGTGTGTTTTCTAACTGACCCCAAGCCTTCCTTTATACTTCTCATGTTGAGAAATCAACGGGTGTGATCTAATCTCTAATCAATGGCTAAGATTAAATTGACTTGATCCTCGTCTCTTAGAAGCTTCTCACTCATATTTACATTAATGCACTTTAATTATTTTAATTTCCTAAGTTTTAACCTAGGCACCATTAGAAATAATTAATTATTTGAATAACATACATGCCGGGTGGAATTTCTCCAAACGATTTCTTGGTCTTGGAGATCTCATGTGTTCTAGCCCCTCCACAAAATTTCAGAGCTAGAGCACATCCGATGCTACCCAAAAAATCAACTTTATACTTGTAGTACATACTTACAAGTACATGTGATACCAAGGGCATAATTTAATTTCTCAAGTTAGATCTTCTACATAATCATGGAGGATGTAATCCTATGATAAGCTGTTCATTCTTTCAATCTTCAACATGACTTTTTACTTGACATCCCAGAGTATTTGTAAACTCTGGCGAACAAGTATTAAGGTTCTAATATGAGTTTTTTTGTATGATATTTAGGGAGTACTATCTTTATCCTAGTCTGGATATAAACAAGGATCATATGAACCATTTAAAACACTTATGAACATATGTACCTTGTGAATTACATACCTCTGATTTTATTAGACTTGTTGCAAGTGCATCTTAATACTTGATTTTCTTGAGCTGGTACCTTGTGCTCTTCATTGGACAGACTTCGGGTTCCCTTCAAACTAAATACTTCTTGTAGTCAATAGATACCTAAGATCATTGGTAGATTTACATAGGCAGCTATTCTGGGATCCTTTTCTTCAAACAAGTTGTAGACCAAATGTACTACTTCACTGTATATATCATTGCTTCAATATTATCACTGCTTCAACAATTAGTGCTTCAACTATAAACATATCAATGAGCTTGAATTCTTTTTCATGACTGTGACTGTGACTTCACCCTATCTCTGAAGATGTTTTGAATAGGTCCGAACTTGAGGTATACCGCAATCCTCTTTCTTCTGGATTGTGATTTTTACCAACTCCTTCATTGTGATACTACACTGTGATGTTACCAAATATATCACTAAGAGTGTCCACTGTAGTGTGAGTTCTGTGGTCATTGTAATGCGAGATCACTGTGTTGTCACCGAGCACCAAACTTCTTCATGCACAATCACCGAATTTCCTTACTGAGGTTTACCAAAATTCATCGCTGTGGTATTGAACCTGAACTTCTTTTCTCTGAATTAGGTCCGAACTTGTCACCTTGAGGGAACTTGTCATGTTCTTTAAGACAAATGTAAACAGAACTTCTCACTGAGAATGCTTCAAAGATGTATGAGTGTTCTTCAAACTGCCTTTGAACTTAACCATAGCTCTGATACCATGTTGAGAAATCCAAAGAGGTGGTAGTTAAATGATTTCTCCTATTATGACATTATCTTGTGATGTTTTGATTGTTATTATTTGATCTTTCAAATTATCGTTTCTTATCATCAAGAATAATGCCAAGCAACAAATAGAAGAGAACACAAGATGTAGGTACGCTGCCAGGTAAAAACCCCTCTCTTGGGGAAAACCCAGTCAAAATCCTTCCTTCAGTGGATTCAAGATGAGTCGACCAAGACCCTTACAATTTAGACTCGAGACTACGTCCATCAAGTCATCCTCCTTTCACTGTGTTTGCATACCAAGATCCATGACACCGAATTCTTGTCACTGAGTTTGCATCGAGTACTTGCCACTGAGTTTGCACCAAGACATCATTACTCCAATGCCACCGAGACTGAGATCTTAGCATTGTAATATTACTGAGATCTTATCATAGTATAACAACGAGACCTTCTCACTGTTGTGAACCCTCATCACTGTAGTTACATTGAGATGGTGATTGCATTGAAAACGTGTTAGCAAATGACTTCTGTGATAGTACCAAACTGCAATCCGCATCACCATTCTGAGGCTGACTGTAATTGCACTGAAGTCTAAGATTATCTGAATTGTTTCTTCTGTAGTAGCACCAAAAAACATCTCTCTGAAATCTGCACTTTTCTCTGAGATCCACGAGTTGATTTCTGTGATTTTTGTTGAAGGTTGCACTCCTTTTTATAATAGTTTCCCTCTTGTAATGAGTCGACATGAAACCTTGAAGAAATGTGTCTTGTAGGCCGACTTGCTGATGTATTATTTTGAGGCTGAATTGAAGGAGACTTGATGGAGGAGTCTTTAACCAATAAACAAATTGTTTTTGACCCAAATAAATAATCCTAAAGCCTACGATGTGTTGTAAAATGTAACTAGGTTCAGTCTTCATACTGACATGTAATTCTGACTTTTCTAAATGATGTAATGAAGAAAATAAAATTATTATTGTAAGCCTTGCTTCATGGGTTTCATGACCAAGTGATTTTATTTTAGATGGCTCCCATTTAGAGCCTTAGGATTTATTATTAGAGTCATAGAATTAATGTAATGTATGAAGAGCTCTTCCTGAGCATGTATATGAGTCAACAAAGGTGTCTAGAAGCCCTTCAACAACAAGCACTAGTTCCACTCCTCACGTCGGCCTTGAAATGAATAAGGATCTCATGTCGGGTCACTATATAGAGACACATCCCTTCATACACTCAAGTCGACTTATTTATGATGGGCAACTCCTATCTATATGCACCAAGGTACTCAGCATTTCCTCAGGTTAGGAATTCAGATCATCCTCTGAATTCGGATGGGTAATAACAAGAATACAGTTCAGATTGCTAGAACAGAAACTAATTCGGATGGAAGGAGCAACGAGAAAAGATGATAATGGAACAATGAAAAGGTCTAAGGGTTAGCTACAAGTACAGTGATTCAGATATCTCTCTCTGATGTTCGAATGAGGCTACAATCATCTTTGAATTCAGATGGGCAGAGGCAGAATGAGGTTCAGATACATCTTAGTGTTATTTGAATGGGCAGTGGCAAGATCCTTGTGGAAGCTACAGAACAGAGCTGTCTCATAGTCAAGGGAATTTGGATCCCTTTGAGATTCGGATTACAGAGAAGGGAGAGCAGTTCAGATGGGTCAGCAAGGATTGATGAAGGGAGAGCAGTTCAGATGGGTCAACAAGGATTGATGAAGGGATAGCAAAATTTTTGAGCTATTGTTCAATGATGTATCAATGTGTTTCAGTGTTGCTGCAAATGTCACATTTTGGTGACACTACATTGACATGTCTCGGTGCCATCTTTAGTGAATCTACAGCTCATTGAGGAGATGATCTCAGTGCTAAGTAGGTCAAAGAAGAAGAGGAATCAAGAAGAAGAAAAGAGCAAAGAGCTAGTGTTTTGGTCTTGGAGTGGCTTATAGGTCAAGTGTCTTGGTCTTGGTATTCGTCAATTGGAATCTCTATAAGAAGAATCTGTGTGGGTTTTCCTCTCAAAGAGTATAAGAGGTTTTGGCCCTGGTAGAGAGCCAACATTTTGTGTTCTTGTCTCTTTTGTTTTGGTAAGTATTTGATGAAGTAAAACAACAAACACTAATAATAAGAGAAGATTGTGATAATATGGAAAAAGTGAAAAAGTACCTCACAAATAGTTATCATCGTCAAAAGAATCTCATCCTAACCTAAATGCCCTAGATTTTTCAACATGGTATCAAAGCTAAGGTGCTGAAGTTGAAGGAAGGGCATAAAAGAGACATTCAAGGATTAAGTTTCAAGAAGGGCTTCTAAGTTATGGTTACAGTGACACTCAAGGATTGTTTTATAGTCATGAATGGAGATAAAATCACCTATATATACCCTCGACATATATCACATTTCGGTACACAGTCTCAAATGAAGAACTGTCTTGAATAGGCTTACAGGAAGAATCTCAGACCTAGACTACAATACCTCAACTCAGATTAAGGCTATAGGATTGTAGTTTCACTTGGATATTACAACAAGACAATTTAGGATAAGTATTACAGTGAGACTGGTTTGAATCCATATCTGAAGTTCTCGGATAATTTCATAATAATAGTCTCGGGTACATGGTAGCAGTTTCGGTCTATGTCATACCATGGTGATCTCAATAATCTCACAATGGCAAGATCTCAACATACTAGTGATAGTCACAACCTTGGGTTGAATCCTCTCTATGAAAAGTACAGTCTTGACAACTTAGATTCCCATAGCTTGATACATACTTGATAGCATATAGAAGCAGATCATCTACAACATAGTGCTCAGTGATAGGTCTCAGTACTATAAAGTGATGATCATAGCAAGTGACCTCGATGCTCTATGGTTCTACAGAATGTTTCAATTTCAATAGAATGCTAGAAGGTTTCATAGTCCACTTGTGTGATAGCAATACAGTGCCATCTCAAGTATGTCAACAATTTGTTAATCATAAGGATCATATGTATAAGACGAAGTATCTTGAGGGAAAGAAGGCAAGCTTCCATCATTGCAACAAGGATCTCACCCGTAGGAAGCATCAATGCATCTGCTTCAATCACCTTCAACATGATCAAGGTGAAGATTTCATCTTCATGTGCCAAGTAAGTATCTTTCATGCTTATAATCAATTTTGGTTAAATGACTTTGTTTTGCAAGGAAATCGATAAGTTGGTTGGGTGACTGAAGGTCCTTGGATGGAAAAAGGAGGATTGTCATAGTCCTCATAGAGAAGTGAAGTCGTTGAACATATCAAGGAAAAAGGTCTCCTTCAAATTCATGGGAAGGAACTCTTAAGGTCCTCTCACATAAATAGTATTAGAGACATCAAAGAAGCTAGAAGAAGAATTATGAACATTACAAGAAAAGAAAGTTCATATCATTGGAAATTATAGGAGGAGTTGAGGAAAGGAGTTCCATGGTAGGAGGGAGTAAGAAACCATTAAGATAGTCTCTCTCACTATAGGTCTCTTTATGGCTCCTAGATCCTGCATAGGTTATGTCTACAATCAAATGTGATGTGACATCATAGAAGCATTAGAAACAAGAACTCATGACATCATCACGAGGATAACAAAAATCATGGGATAAGTAAGTCACCTCATTCAACTTGTGATTTCTGTGCAAGATAGAATAAGACAAGTTGAGGGCAAACATGTTGAGGACTCAAACATTTATTGAAGGAAAGGAAGTTTGGAAAATTCTAGTACTTAGAAAAAGGAAAAAGAGCATAGTTGAAATTCAATGCTATGGAAGTAAAAGATTATGTACTTTACAGGAAAGATTGTTCTTAGCTTAAGAAGGACAATAACAAGAAGAATAGAGAAGAAGTCCATTTCACTGAAGAAATGGAGGAAGCTGAAAGAAGGAAGAACAATGAAGTAGAAGCAGTGGAAGTAAGAGCTTGTGACACCACCATAAGAAAACATGAAGGACCACTGGAACAAAATCTATGGTAGTCAACTTTGAAAGATATAGCTCTTGGTGACCTCGTTGGAAGATCAAAGGAAGAAGTCATCCAGGACATATCTCATCATACATCAATTTAAAAGGGAACCATCTAGTGAATAAGAATATGTGTGATATGTTTCTCATTGGAGAATTCATTGATCGAGAAAGGAAGCAAGTGTTTCATCAGAAACTCCAACTTGTGGAGTTCATGGGATGATGGTATGATGACATGAGAAATGAAGCAAATCAAGGGGTTGAAGATCTTTTCAATCAAGGAAGTTGTTGAAAGAAGCCTAGATGATGTAAAGGTAAAATGAAGTATGTATGCTTGTATTTAATATTATAAAGTCATGTCATATGGTTGCAGCTAACATGGATCACTACTATCATGATAAGCATGATCAAGGGAAAATGATCTCCTCCTCTGAAAGCATGTAGGAAGGCATAAGTCACACTAGATGAAATCAAACATAATATGTCCTCGTATGAAGTATGAGGTGGTTGACTACAATTAAGGAACTTTGATTGGAAGCTTGTGAGAATGGAATGTGTAAGGAAGGAGGAGACCTTGAGATATGCAACCATGATGAAGGCGATCAACATCCAAAAGACCAAGAAGATTTGACTAGGAAATCTCCCAGAAAGATATGAAGACTCTGATGGAGGTCCGAAAAAGATGGAGATCCTTGACAATGGATATCTTTGGGTGATGTGTCAATGTGTTTGCAAGATGCTGATACCTACAGGAAGATGTCATGATGAAGAGCCATCTCATAAGGTACTGTTTGATTTAATGTTATGCATTGATTTCTTGAATAATATCTGGATGGGTTCATGTAGGGCTGTTGAAACAAGAATTGTAAGTGCAAGTACAACTAGCATTCATGTGGTGGATGGAAATTCCTAAAAGAAATATGATGAGGAAGAAGTAGCCATATGACGATGGTTCCAGATATGTATGAAGAAAGGAATGACATGACAAACCAAGAAGGAAAGTGATGGATGGCTAATGCCTTATAAGGAAGAAACTCGACTGAATTCCATGACATCAAAGAAAGAAATTGATCAAGCAGTTGAAGGACCCACAAAGAACAAGTTGCTGATGAAAAGAGAACCCCCAATTGAGAGGGAGCTCTGACAAGTCCCTAATTAAGAGGGAGCTTGGGCAAGTCCCTGATCAGAGGGAGCTTGGGTACATTCCTTTACAGGAATAGGCATACCTTCCCTAGTTGAGAGGGAGAGATAGACACAAGATTCTTGTTTTCACTTGGGAAGAAAGAATGGAGGATTGGGTAATCATCTGGCATCCGAAACTCTTTTGAGATGTGTAGGGCATCCAAGAGAAGAGTAGGCAAGAGGACCGATATTCCTTGAGCGTTGGGAACCCAAGGTAAGAATAGTCCTAAAAGGTCATACTCAATGGACACTCGAGTGGGTATGTACCTTGAGAGACAATGATGAAGGTGTCTATAGTCATTGGTCTCGCCATTATTGTGCTCTGATTTGATGAGAGATAGAGCTATTAGTCAAGGCTTTGCTGTGGAAACAATGTTGGTTACTATGATGCTATATAGATGGGTTACCAATCTGATTCTTCTTATGAGAAATTCTTCAGATTGAGAATGACCAAGTACCATTATGAATACCTCCCTAGTTAAGAGGGATTGTTGTAAAATGTAACTAGGTTCGGTCTTCATAATGACATGTAATTGTGACTTTTGTAAATGATGTAATGAAGAAAATAAAATTATTATTGTAAGCCTTACTTCATGGGTTTCATGAGAAAGTGATTTTATTTTAGATGGCTCCCATTGAGAGCCTTAGGATTTATTATTAGTCATAGAATTAATGTCATGTATGAAGATCTCTTCTTGAGCATGTATTATAAGCAATGTTTTAAAACTCCGACTCTGACTCCGACTCGGCCGAGCAATGACTCCGACTCCGACTCCGAAACGGTAATGACTTGGCCGGCTCGTTTTCAATGACTCGGTCGTTGTAAAAAATACATTAAATATTTAGTTTTTTTATAAAAAAAACTTATTTAAGAATTTTAAGCATAATTTTAAAGATTTTCATTCATATTTCCAAACACACAGCATTATAATATAGATGGAAGACAACATATGATCAAAGTAGGCTCATGAACCAATCCATTATATCAAAATGGTACCCAATGGATAGGAAAATAACCTTATCAAGGTTTCAATTGCTTGTTGATAACAACTTGATGGTTGAAAATATTGAGTGTCATGCTCCTAGACTAAGAGACTTACCACTAGAACCTAATGGATAGGGAAAAAATCTTATCAAGGTTTCAGTTGCTTGTCGATATCCTAATATCTAATGGTTCGTCACTGAAGTATTTGTTTTGTGCAGTTTATAGTATATACTTATAGATGTCAATCTATGCAATCATACAATGTGTTTTCTATGGCACCTCCACACTAGAGATGCCTCACATGCAAATACCTTTGATGTCTAATACATGAAATTTTTTGAAACACATTGACCACCTTTTATCATTCTCAACATTGATGTAATTCTTCCTCACTTTATCTTATGTTTGGATTCTCTATGAATAAGTCATTTTCTTTCACTGATTATCCCTTAAAAGTTAAAAGCCAATTGCTACCAGAAAATAGATATTTACAATGTCACATAAAAATTAGAGCCAATGAGTGTTTTCTGATTTGAATATGATAATAAATGGAGTATTAAGACATATCCAAGCAAAATGTTGTATTTACAGCAAATGCAAAACCCCAAAAAGTCTTAATCATGCATTCATAGAGGGGATTTTTGCATGCAAACTTATCACTAAAAACTTGAGCAAAGAATGGACCTGGCAAACTTATAACTGTTTGAACTATATGAGATATGCTTTCCGCAGCACGAAGTTTTTGGTTTTTAATATTTGTTATGAATACCATTAGGCAACCAGTGGAAAAACAAATTTAAAATCGATAAAAAAATCAGTTAAATGCTGCGTTTGCGTGAGGGTACCATGCCACATTGACTCGACCGTTTCATAGTGGAAACGGTCCGTTTCGGTCGAGTCAGCAATGACTCGGCCGAGTCATTCAATGACTCGGCCGAGTCATTGCTGACTCGGCCTTCCGAAACGAGTTAACCACCGTTTCAAATGGGAGCCCATCAACCCGGATCAACCCGGCCGAGTCAATGTTGACTCGGCCGTTTCTTGAAACACTGATTATAAGTTAACAAAGGTGTCTAGAAGCCCTCCAACAACAAGCACTAGTTCCACTACTCATGTTGGCCTTGAAATGAATCTCACCCTAGCCTAATTGCCCTAGATTCTTCAACAATGGAGGCTTGATCTATAACCATTGACGCAAGCATGAAACCCATGATTTAACATGTCAATTAAATCAATAATAAAAATTCTTTTTGCTTTCATTTGACAAATATATTACATTTGTCTCAAGTACAAATTATCAAGACCAAACCTAGTTACATTCTTCAGCAGAGATCATTCTGGATTCTTCTTGAGTGAGTTTTCCAACGAGCTCATCAAATGATGGGAAGCTATTGTTGTTACTTATGGTGGTAATGAAGGTTTCCCAAATAGGAGGGAGACCTCTAAGAGTTACCAACACCAACTCCTATGAAGTACAGTTTCCCCAACTCTCTGCAATTGATCTTTAAGATGGGACATCATGATATAGGATTGCACAATTTCTCCTTTATTCATTTTCATATCTTTGAGTTGATCTTTCAAGGTGATGATTTCATTCAAATTGGTAGCTTCATACATGCTAGCTAGCTTATGATACATATCCTTAGACTTCTTCAAATTTCGAACATAGGCAACTAAATGATCTTGTAAACCATCAGCTATAATTTTCTTTGTTTTTAAGTCACCTTTCTTGTACTTGTTCTTGGCAGCAACAAGAGCATTTTCCGGAGGCTCAAGAACTTTTCCTTTAATGTACTCCAAGACATCATTGTCATCCGATATGATTTTCAACCTGATCTTCCAAGCAACAAAGTTAGATGAATCACCCAACTTCTCGTTTTCCTTGAAGTAAGAGGTAGACATCTTGAGTTGATTAGATAGGCTCCTTCAACTTTTCGAAAGATGATTGCTCTAGCACTTGTCTCCTTTAGGCTTGTCCTTCACCTTAGATTTGATACCATGTTAATTTTGCACTACTCTATGCTATATCAATTACTTTAGCCCAATTCACTTCTTCAATAAGCAATTTTTTTCAGTAACAATTAATTCTTCCAATTCAATTTAGTAATTGAGGATAGAACAGTGGATGCAATGACAATAGGAGACAATCAACATATAAACAAGAGACACCGATTTGGTCAAAGACCAGGGAAAAACCCCAAAAGGGGGAAAACCCTTTGAAATTCTTCTTCTATCAGATTGTCATAAAATGTTCAGCAGAGTACAATGAGCCCAAATCCAAGAGTCAAAGTCCAAATCTGACTGGTCAATAATTCAACTATCCAAGATCCAAATGCTAATGAAGAAAAGTCAAATTTGTCCAATTGTCATAATCCGGAATTCTGGTCAATGGTCAACGGTAGTCAACGTGCCCTAACCAGTCCACAAATCTGTGGTCAAAGTGCTCCAATCAAACTCGGTCAATGGTCGAAGAGTGTGACCTCAAGGCTCAAATGGTGGTGAACCAGAGCCCAAAACAATCCAAAAACATCCAGTCAAACTTTGTCAAATGAGATAAAATTCTGCAGTCAAGTCTACAGTTTTTCCTGCAGTCAGCCCAAGTCAAATTACTGCAAATGCCTAATTTTTTTATGCCAAAAGATGCGGCCCGCCCAAATAGAAATTATCCCAAAGGATCGAACCCAAAATCAGCTCCAAAAGTCAATGTCAACTTTGGTCAAAGATGCAGAAAACTTCAGATTTTGGCCACCTGTAATTTTGTCCTCCTCTTTTACACGTCAGAGAAACCCTACAAAATTTCAGAAGTATCGAACCCAAGAAGAGCTGATGAGATGATGTGATGAAGGTGTCCAAGTGAGGCTCCTTGACTTGTATTTATAGGCGTTGGAGGAGGGATAATTTGTCCTCTAGGCCGGCTTGATCAAATGTGACATTGTGGGTTTCATTTCAAAAATACACTTTCCCTTATCCAAATTTAGTGCGTTAAAAGTCAAATTTGGTCCTCTCAGAATGAGGAATATAGTCCAATGATTGGAACTTGTAACTGAGCTACCAAATTAACAGGTGGATGAGTCCATTGCAATGCTCTGTGACAACACCAGCACCATGAGTATCTTCAAGAATCCTATCATGCACTGAAAAACAAAACACAATCCTATCAAGTATCACTTTGTTCAAGAGCAGGTTACAGAGAGGAACATACTAACATAGAGGTGGAATATATTGGGGCAAAGGAGCAAATAGCTGACATTTTAACCAAACCTTTACTTCGTGAGACATTTTAGTAGCTTAGACAGAAACTTTGGATTTTTCCCAAGTTCACATGGAAATACTCTTATACAACCAAGCAGATAAGGGGAGCAAAGACAGTTTACAGATATACAACAACAAGTAGGTTGTCAGGGGGAATCACCCTTTGCCATTGATGTCAAAGGGGGAGAGAAAGCAGGTCAGGAAGATCAGATGCATGAAGTTTAGGTGGAGCAATGATCACAAATGGAGTACGTATGTTGCCATCAATGACAAAGGGGATATTGTTGAAATGTGGTTGTCATTGATGTCAACCCAAGCAACACCACTGGAAGCCTCACCTTTGTTAACCAATAAGACATGGAAAATCACGTTTTTCGAAGTCAGAGATTTTTATTGCACTCCCCTTGTCATTCCACTTCCGATGGTATATGGCACGTCTCGTGAGCTTGCACGGTTATGAAGATATACTTTTTTTTAAAAGATAATGATCTTGGTCCATAAGCCCACGTGCAAAGTCTTGTTTATCATGGAAATAATTCTTGTAACTAAGAATACATGGAAGTTGCATTTTAATTTTTTATTTGGTCCAAAGATTAAAACGTTAAGAGGTGTTTATCAATACTTGTTGACAGAAAAAAATTGATTTTCGAAAGAGTTAGTTTTGGTCCAAAAAGAATGTTTAGATTGCATATATTATTGACCAACGCTATTAAAGGAGTTATTATTAAAAGGATTTTTTGACCAATATTTTTGGCTCCATTTCAAATTCAATTTTTAACTTAAATTTATGAGGTTTCCCTCTTGAAATGCCTCAAGCCGGCTTGCCTTCTTACGTGCCCTCAAAAACTATTTAAGCGACATTCCTTAGCTCCGCCGTGGCATGAATTGAGCACTCATCCATCAAGTAAGATTGATTTGATTTTCTCATCCCTTGTGCAGACGTTGATACATCAGCCGAGAGGTTTTTGTGATTTTTTTGGCATTGAATTTTTAGGGATTTGTTTGGGCTATTTACTTGTAGGTGAAAGACTGAGGTTTCAACGTCTATTTCTCTGTGGTTTCGGCCCTTGTTAGGGCAACACCACTGTGCATAAAGTGTTAGCTAAGTGTGACCAAGCCCAATGCTGTATTATATTATCTTGTTCAATGGTCAACCTATTCACTGCACCTTGACTTCGTGACACTCCATCGTATATCTGAAAGTTCGCACAAATCACAGTCGACTTTTGTGGAAAGATTTTTGATTCAAATCTATTTCACATAAATTTGTTTCACACACATTGTTCTCGGCTTTCCGTTACAATAAGTCTTGCAAGAAAATTATGACAATTCGATGCAGAGATTACAAAATTATGACAATTCGATGCAGAGATTATTGTCCATCCTTGTGACCTATCTCTGGTAAATCCTTAAAGTGATTCGAATTATAAACAATGACTAATCCTGAAGTGTTGCGGGGCATAATGGCGTGTTATTTTATTCATCTCTGACTTGCAAAATCTCTACAATTTGAACGTGTATCTTGTAAAGGGAAGAGCTTTGTACAGGAGGGCTTCCATTTCTTATCCCTGGCTCTTCAAAACCAACAAGGTTGTTTCATGCGTTGGCCTTATCTCTGCATAAATTCAGTGCTGAGATTGCAGTGGCATAATTGTGGTGAAATTAAAGGTTTCATGCTTATCTTGTGATTGGCATTCTCTGTGACATCTTGGTATCGCATTCCTCAACATAATGAAGTGAAGTTTCAGCCTAAAATATGAAAAGTCTCCATGGGATATGTATATGTATGCTAGCAGAAGAATAATTAAGAACACAGTTTAAACTGATACTCAATCTTGTAGCCCTGTAACTGCTGTATCTACTTAAAGATCTGGTTCTGTTGACGAGAATTCTGATTACAGTGACTCAACACAGGAATTTTGCACGGTATTATCAATTTGCAGTTAGGGTTATCCCGTCCTGAGCATTGTAGTGAAGAATTTGAAACATAAAGGCAACAATTAACGGTAAACAGTGATTTGCCATTTATGAATCGAAAGTTTGGTTAAGCATACACAGAGTAGCTAATGGTGTTGTATATTGCATGGTGGTATGGACTGTGATAACAATGGTTTTTATTATCACTAGCAACAAGCATATGGACTTCATGCCAGTAGAAGTTTTGAAAAGGTATCTCCTCATCCTACAACAGGGCTTGATGATCAATAGTTTGTCTATTGCAGTAAGAACAAAGTAAACTTTCCATCATCAGTAAACAAGGGTTCACTTTTCACAGTTGTTTCATCATTCTCAAAAATTGCTTCAGCATAACTTCAGTGCATCAAATTGAAAAGGTAAATCTGATAGGAAGAGTTATTTACAGTAAGGGTTTTGTCTGGTTTGCAATTGAAGTAAGGGTTATGACATTTTGTAAGGGTTTCATTGTATATCTGATGAAAATTGGCAGTAAGAGTTTTGTTGAAGATCATTATATGTGGGTCATTATCTCTGGTACAAAAGCCCACAATTGTTTATCTATTTTACTATCATTTTCAGGGTGGTTCGGTGGTGCTATGCAGGTGATTGCAGTCACCTTTTGGTTGTAGTTTGAAAATAATTTAGGGTGGCAGGGTGGTGCAAGGGCAAGTTGGAGTTTGTAGGGTGTTGGAGCATCCTTCCAGTGGGTGTTGGTAAAGTAGGGTGTCGAAGCATCCTTTCAGGAGTTGGAGCTACCTGATAAAACTAGAATGCTTTCTCTAGAGTACTAGGGAGTTGGGGCTGCACTTTTCAGTTGGAGTTGAATCATTGATTTACTCATAAAATTTTTAGAGAAGTGCTCAGTGGTTTTTCTGCTAGAAGGGTTTCCACCTAAACTTTTGGTGTCTATTGTCTGTGATTCTGTGCATTTATGATTTTAATTTGATGATGAAAATAATTAATACCCTGAAAAGAAAAGATTAACTAATTGTAAGTGGAACACTAATCCCCCCTTTCAGTGTTTCAAACAAATAATAGCAAAATAAATAAACATAGCAAAAGTGTACCCAGTGATGAGGTAGGACTGACTTTCCTTTTTAGATATGAGAGTGGCTTCTTCATTGTTTGGCCCTCTTAGAGTTTACTCTTCCTGCACTATTTTGCATCCTGATGATCCTCAGGATCTGCTTTCCTTGATCACATCCTCATCAAGAAGTTAGAAGCATTCAAATAGTCATGCAGGAAGAATAAATAATAGTCTAAAACAATAAATCTAAAGAAGAGTGGAAAATAACATAAGTCTTGAAAGTACTTATCTTTCATGAGGATTGTAGGAAGCTATCGACTACCTCTTGATCCTGCACCACGGGCCATCAACCATATGTCAAAGTCATCTGCAAATGCTTCCTCTTGAACGCCACCGATATCCTTGATCTCTTTCATTGGCAGCTAAACCCAACCTATGAATGTACAAGATGATCACGAGATTTGTATCATGTCATCTCGTATTGGATAGGAGACAGGTCCATCTAGGGCTTCTTTGAATTTGTCATAGGTACATGAATAACTGCATTTTATCCTTAAAGGTTCTGAATCATAACAAGCCCTTTCCATATCAAGGCCACTCCTAGGGTTTCTCCCACACCCTAGCTTCTATTTGTAAGAACAAATGACTATCCTAGGGTTTCCTTCAAACCCTAGCATTCTTTTAGGTTTTTGACATATTCATCCCTATCACTCTACTTTGCTCAAGAAATCCATCATAGGTGTCTTAGGGGTGATCTCAATGACTTTTCTTTAGCCTAGCTTTGATACCATGTTAATTTTCCGGGCTAGATTGTTCTCTAATGTAGATAATTGCATTTTTCAAACTTTTTCAACACTTTCATATAATATTCACCCCATAACATCATATCATCATTAGCAATTATGTAGAGAGAACAATAACATCAACAATGTAGCAGAACAATAAAGAGTAGGAGAAGAAAAACATGCACAATAGAGACACCAGGATTTAGGTCAGAGACCAGTGCAAAACCCCACAAGGGGGAAAGCCCTAATAGATTATTCTTCTATTAGATATTCATCAAATGTTAAATTGAGATACAATGTACAATACAAATGAGATACACCAATCACATCATGCCTCCTAGGGCCAACCCAAGTCAGCTTATAACCACGTTTGTGAACTGAACGATCTGATCTCTAGAGAGCTGTTGCTATATCATAGTCACAAGAGGTAACGTCCATGTCATAAGGAACATCATCATTGTCACGAATCGGTACTGTTAAATGTCATCAAATGTTATTGTAATATTCTTAATTAGCCATGGCTAATTGGAATATTCAATTTTGCTCAAATTTTGCCTTCTATAGTTATTTATAAATAAAAAAGTGAGAAAAGGGGACATAACTCACTTCTAAAATAAAAGTCACTTCCTAGTAGCACAACGTTGTGACTTAAAGGGGAGCCAAGGGGGCCAAAGGGGGACGCAGAGATGGAGCCCACGCAAACACTTGGAGGGATTGCGTAGAAGGAAAGAAACAGGTGGCAAGAGGGGAATCACGTTGGAGGAGGTGAGCCTTGGGATTGAGAGGGGCAAAGGCTATAAATGAGAGAGAAGCCCCCTCATTTTGATCATTTAGTTATGTTTATTTGAGCTAGTCACTTCGACTTAGAGCATGCTGGCTGTTTTAGCTAGTCTGCAACATTGTTTAGTGCATTGAGTGTCTCCGTTCGGAGATCTCACCCTTAGCCCCGGGGGACTTCGAGTGCCTACTCGGGCAAGGTATTTCCATCAACATTTTGGAAGTAGTTCCATCAACATTTCTGGTAGGAGGATTGAGCATCTTGGAGGACTGCGCAACACTGGGAGGGATGACGCAATTCTTTCTAGCAGGAGTTCTAGCTTGAGGGTTTGCAGTAGGATTTGTGCTGGGAGATTGAGCAGGGGATCAACCCTTGCATATTGGAGGGGTTTGGCAGAGGTTTCAGGCAAATTTCTGGAGGGTTTCATTTAGTGGCAGTGTAGAGCCTTGAGAGATTGCGCAGAACCCCAAGGGGGTGATTTTCGGGGGTCGGCCATTCCAGGAAAGCTTTCTGGGTTCTTTTAGGTTTCTTGAGAAGAGTCTGATTCCAGAGTTTCAACCTTTTCTGAGGAGCGGAACAACCCCAAATCCTCATTCGATTTCCAGCAGCAGCAACAGCACGACAATTTTCCAGCAGCTGGGACGCAGATCAGTGTGAGGCCATTCCTTTGCTATTCTGAGTGTATTTCTTCATTCGTCTTGTGCAAGTCGAGGTACCATCTTTTTGATCACCTCCTGTACTCATTCTATTGCTCATTATAATAAAATGGCTTATCATTTCTTGTTGCATTTCTTGAGTATTTGTTTACGTTTCATGTATACATTGTTGTTTGTTGCACTATCGTTATTTCATCTCTATGAATTTTCTGGCTATTATACCACTTGTATGTTTTTCTGGTTGGGGTTTGCTGGTATTTGAGAAATATTCCAGGAAAGGGATATTATAGTGGTATTAGAGCATAGTTCTGGCTCAGCCTGTGGAGCTAGCAATCTATGACGCCGGGGGAAAGACCCTACATCGGTTACAGAGGTAGGAGATACAGAGACATTCGACGTAGGTTGGAAAATACCTACGGAGAGGGAGACTGTGTTCCGGTAATGGACGCAGAACAGGAGGAGCCTGTGGTGGACGTAGAGCAGAAGGATCCGATGGTAGACGAGGACGGGAAGAGATTTGCAGATATGCTCCTCAAATCAGTGTAGGATTTGTCGAGGAAGATTGAGGTGATGGGGCAGAGATTCACGGTAGTAGAGGCCAGACAGCGTGAGAGCCCACAGGTTTTTCAGATTGGTGAGGGATCAGGTGCATCACATCATTTGCCAGAGCAGCGTGACACTGCACAGCGAGTGGCCTCGCATGCCCCTACATGCTCTACTATGCCCACCTTCTTAGGAGCAGATACAGGGGCTAGAGCTCAGCAGGAGTCAGAGCCCGGTCATATGGGCGATTATTTTGCAGAGTACCAGGCCTATGGGCAGGAGTTTAGGGATGCTCTTTCATTTAGAGACTTTGTTCAGCTCCAGTGGGATAGTAGACCTCGCGACCATCACAGAGGGTACCGACATTACGATGATGGTGACACCCACCGTGCAGCGAGTAGATTCCACTTGCCTACGTTTGATGGTTCATCAAACAGTTCGACAAAGTCTTGGGTGGAGAAGCTGGACATTTATTTCTAGCTTAACCAGATGTCGGAGACAGAGGCCATCAAGGTGGCAACGTTGCATTTGGATGGTGAGGCTCAAGATTGGTGGTTTCATGGGATGGTTACACTCGGACATTCCACAGTGACGACATATGCCGAGTTCACCAGGAGATTGATGGAGCGATTTGATCGGAGGGATCCAGAGCAGCATTTTGTTGAGGTAACGAGGCTCAAACAGACAGGGAGCCCAGAGACCTACATTGCAGATTTCTTGAGGGTCTCAGTGGTGGTGCTAGATCTATCCACGACACGGAGGATCTATATGTATGTTAAGGGGTTAACAGAGCCACTTCGGGGTTTAGTCCGATCCACTAGACCAGCCACACTCCAGGACACCATTAGCAGGACCCGGGACTTACAGGATGTCTTACCTAGGACCCGGACACCTTACCCCCAGAGACAAACTTTCCAGTCTAAGGGGAAGGATGTGAGGATTCCACCTCCAAAGGGGAATCCAGGATGAATGCAGATTGACGATGATGCCAGGAGGGAGTTGAAGAAGAAGCGGTTGTGCTTCACTTGTCAGGAGCCGCGGGCACCAGGACATAGATGTGCTGCTGGCAAAGCACATTTTATTGAGGTCTTCTCCGAGAGCAGTGGGGAAGAGGATGATGAGAATGATGTGGAGGCAGGAGATAGTCATGCCGTGTAGGGACCTTTGCCACCTCCACCGCCAGCAGCAGGTGGTGCATCTTTTGCACCTACCGGAGGGGCCCTTCAGCATTGCGAGGAGTTCCCAAGCATTTGACGCTATGCGTATGGGGGACAGTACGTGGCCAACGAGTATCAGTTTTGGTTGATAGTGGGGCAACCCACAACTTCATTGATGCACAGATGATTGAGCGGAGAGGTATACAGACAAATAGCTTCGATGGGTTTTCAGTTTTGGTCCTGAGAGATTAGACCATGATGTGTGCTCGTTATGTTCCAGAGCTATCAGTGACGATGGGCACCTACACATTGACTGACCACTTTTTCGTGGTCGATATTCCGGACACCAACATGATACTGGGTGTTTAGTGGCTCATCACTCTAGGGAAGGTCACGACAGATTGGAAGACCCTAGAGATGGAGCGGGATGATGAGAAGACAGGGAGGCATGAGAAGATACGGGGACAACACACATATCCGCCTCAGACTGTTTCGGCTCATCGAATGGAGGCAGTCTTCCGGAAGGGAGACGTAGAGTGGGCAGTAGAGCTGCGTGCATCAGAGGCAGGGACTATAGGGCGGACGGTACATCCGGAGTTACTGTCCATCCTTGACCGGTATGCCATACTGTTTGGGGAGATTCCACCAGGACAACCACCGGACCGGGGGTTTGAGCACACCATTGAGCTTGAGCAGGGTATTCAGGTAGTGATCACTACCCCCTTATAGGCATCCCAAGGCCTATCGGGATGAGATTGAGCGAGCCATTCAGGAGTTGCTGGCTCTTGGGCATATTCGGCCGAGCACGAGTCCTTTTGCTTCTTCCGTGGTGTTGGTGAAGAAGAAGGACAACACATTGAGGATGTGCATTGATTACAGGGCCTTGAACAAGAAGACACTGAAGAACAGGTACCCCATACCCAGGATCGACGAGTTGATGGATGAGTTGAGAGGAGCACGGTTCTTCTCAAAGATTGATTTGAGATCTGGTAACCATCAGATTCGCGTGAGGAGCAGGACATTCCAAAGACTGCGTTCAGGTGTCACTATGGGCACTTTGAGTTCTTGGTGATGCCCTTTGGGCTAACCAATGCCCCCGCCACATTTCAGTCTTGCATGAATCACATCTTCCGCAGTCACCTGAGGAAGTTTGTGTTGGTATTCTTTGATGACATTCTCATTTACAGCAGGACTTGGGAGGAGCATCTCCAACACATTGAGACAGTGTTGCGTATCTTGCAGGAACAACAGTTCTATGCCAAACTCTCCAAGTGTGATTTTGGGTTGATGGAGATGTTGTATTTGGGGCACATCATAGGGGTGGACGGAGTGAGAGTCCATGAGGAGAAGATTAGGGCCATTCGAGAGTGGCCGAAGCCGAGAAACGTGATAGAACTCCGGGGGTTCATTGGCATTTGTACTTACTACCGGAAGTTTGTCAAGAGTTTCTCACAGCTTGTTGCACCCTAACAGATTTGACAAGGAAGGGGGCTTTCAGTTGGTCGGATACAGCGCAGCGAGCCTTTGACAGGCTCAAGGAGGTTATGAGCAGCTGCCCAGTGCTTGCATTGCCAGATTTCACGTAGCCATTTGTTTTGGAGTGTGATGTGTCGGGAGAGGGGATCGACATAGTATTGATGCAAGGAAGTCACCCTATAGCCTATGAGAGCCGGATGCTCCTTCCACATGAGAGGTTGTATTCTATATATGACAAGGAGATGCTGGACATCATGCATACATTGGCCAAGTTTCAGCAGTATTTGGTGGGTAATAGGTTTAGGGTGAGGACTGATCACAACAACCTCAGATTCTTTTTGGAGCAGAAGAAGCTACAAGAGAGGCAGCAGAAGTGGATCAGCAAGATCCAAGCATATGACTTTGACATTGAGTATGTCAAGGGTAAGAACAACGTGGTAGCAGATGCTTTTTCACGTAGATTAGCCACGTTGTCTCTTATAAGCTTGGACACAGACTGGAGGGCTTGACTCTTAGTAGAGTACTCCAAGGACAGGTTTGCATGTGAGTTTCTGGATGGGCAGGTGGCAGATGACAGGTACAGGGTGGTCGATGAGATCATCTATTACAGGGATCGGATCTTCTTGACTGAGGGGTCTCAGCTCAAGAAGAAGATACTACAGGCATCACATGATTCACCTTTGGCAGGCCATCAGGGGTTTACCAAAACCTACATGGCCATTAGAGAGAGGTTCTCATGGAAGGGCCTCAAGGAAGACGTACTCCAGCATATCCGGGAGTGCGATGTTTTCCAGAGGAACAAGGGAGAGATGAGCCATCTCGCGGGATTATTGCAGCCTCTTCCCGTTCCGGAGGGGAAATGGGAGAGTATTTCGATGGACTTCATCACAGGGTTGCCCATGGTACAGGGCAAGGATTGTATCTTTGTCGTCGTTGATCGATTGACAAAGTACACACATTTTTTTGCCATATTCGCACACTATAGAGCAGCACAGGTGGCCGAGCTGTTCTTAAGAGAGATTTTTAGGCTACATGGTCTTCCTAAGACCATCGTCAGTGACAGGGACAGCCGTTTCATGGGCGGGTTTTGGCAGGAGCTTTTTCGGTTGGTGGGGACAGAGTTGACACCGAGTACCAGTTATCACCCACAAACAGACGGGCAGACAGAGATAGTTAACAAGTGGTTGGAGGGCTACTTGCGGAACTATGTCAGTGGGCAGCAACGAGCATGGTTGAAGTGGCTGCATCTGGGGGAGTACTGCTACAACACTACACATCACATGTCCATTGGTATGTCACCATTCTATGCCTTATATGGGTATCATTCTTTATCTTTTGCTGACGTGATGTTTGGTGATAGCAAGGCTCCTAGAGCCAAGATTTGGATCCAAGAGAGTCAGGATATCCTTCGAGCTCTCAAGGATAACATGGCTACAACACAGAGCCGACAGAAGCTGTATGCTGACAGGGGTCAGGTGGAGAGACAGTTTGAGGTAGGGGACATGGTCTACCTACGATTACAGCCATACTGACAGTCGTCACTGAAGCAAGAGGGGGCTCAGAAGCTCAAGCCTCACTTTTATGGGCCATACAGGGTGATACCCAGGATTGGACAGGTTGCATATAAGTTGGAGCCGCCCCAAGGCAGCAAGATTCATAACGTTTTTCATGTATCATGCCTGAAGAAGGCATCGGGGCAGCAGGTGACAGTGATAGATGAGCTACTACCCCTGGATGATGAGGGGCATTTGGTGTTGCAGCCTGAGGCTATTATTGATACTAGGGAGAGGCAACTGCGGAGCAGGACGGTCTGGGAATTCTTGGTGAGGTGGAAGAATTTGCCAGATGAGGATGCCACTTGGGAGAGTGAGAAAATCTTGCAGCATCCATCACTTCAGTTGCTTGAGGGCAAGTAACATTTTGTGGGGGGAGACTGTAATATTCCTAATTAGCCATGGCTAATTGGAATATTCGATTTTGCTCAATTTTTGCCTTCTATAGTTATTTATAAATAAAAAAGTGAGAAAAGGGGACATAACTCACTTCTAAAATAAAAGTCACTTCCTAGTAACACAACGTTGTAACTTAAAGGGGAGCCAAGGGGGCCAAAGGGGGACGCAGAGATGGAGCCCACGTAGACACTTGGAGGGACTACGCAGAAGGAAGGAAACACGTGGCAAGAGGGGAATCACGTTGGAGGAGGTGAGCCTTGGGATTGAGAGAGGCAAAGGCTATAATGGAGAGAGAAGTCCCCTCATTTTGATCATTCAGTTATGTGTATTTGAGCTAGTCACTTCGACTTAGAGCACGCTGGTTGTTTAGCTAGTCTGCAACACTGTTTAGTGCATTGAGTGTCTCTGTTCGGAGATCTCACCCTTAGCCTCGGGGGACTTCGAGTGCCTACTCGGGCAAGGTATTTCCATCAGCATTTTGGAAGTAGTTCCATTAGTATTTCTGGCAGGAGCATTGAGCATCTTGGAGGACTGCACAACACTGGGAGGGATGACGTAGTTCTTTCTGGCAGGAGTTCTGGCTTGAGGGTTTGCAGTAGGATTTGTGCTGGGAGATTGAGCAGGGGATCAACCCATGCATATTAGAGGGGTTTGGCAGAGGTTTCAGGCAGATCTCTGGAGGGTTTCATTTAGTGGTAGCATAGAGCCTTGAGAGATTGCGCAGAATCCCAAGGGGGTGATTTTCGGTGGTCGGCCATTCTAGGAAAGCTTTCTGAGTTTTTCTAGGTTTCTTGAGTAGAGTCCGATTCCAGAGTTTCGGCCTTTTCTAAAGAGGGAAACAACCCCAAATCCTCGTTTGATTTCCAGCAGCAACAACAACACGACAATTTTCCAGCAGCTGGGACGCAAATCAGTGTGAGGCCATTCCTTTGCTATTCTGAGTGTATTTCTTCACTTGCCTTGTGCAAGTCAAGGTGCCATCTTTCTGATCACCTCCTGTACTCATTCTATTGCTTAGTATAATAAAATGGCTTAGCATTTCTTGAGTATTTGTTTACATTTCATGTATACATTGTTGTTTGCTGCACTATCATTATTTCATCTCTGTGAGTTTTCTGGCTATTATACCACTTGTACGTTTTTCTGGTTGGGGTTTGCTGGTATTTGAGAAATATTCCAGGAAAGGGATATTACAGTTGTAAAGAATCATCATAAGAACAGGTGCCATCACTGTCAAGTGTCATCATAGAGAGAAACCATAGATTAGAGTGTTGTTGTCATATCAAAGTTGTTGTCACTATCACTGTCACTGTCAACAAGGTCACTGCCATAGTCAATGTTACTGTCATGCCACTTATGAAGGTCACTGTTATGCCTATACATCAAGAGCACATATGCATCAAAATCGCTATCATATATATAGGGTTAATGCCAAACTTCAGTATATCACTATCATGCATCAAAATTTTACTACCATAAATTTTCTTCCATATGCTTATTGCCATGTTAGGGTTACTTCCATAGACATATATCTAAGTCAGTGTTATACTACAGGGTTATTACAATATCAAGGGTATTGCCATATCTCTCGTTCCTTATTTTTATGATCATCTTCAACCATTCAACATTGTCAAGATAGCAGATGATACTACCATTCATCAATATGCAAGTCTCATAAAAGATGTAGTATGAACCATAGCATAAAGCGGGTCACTATAGACAATGCGGGCACTGTATAAACGAACCATACCACAGAGCGTGTCATACTGCATATCGAGCCATATGCAGACCACTGTATAGATGAGCCATATCATTGTAATGCGAACCATCACAGAGGAATATGTGTCACAAAGGCATATACGTATGCCACTGTAGCCACAAAGATAGCGAGCCACCAAAAGTGTGAACCATTGTAACCACAAAGATATATATAAAACGAACCACAAGCCAAAGTATATATAAATGCGATGCCAGAGTCGAGTGATGCCACAAGAAACAAACCACGAGCCATGGTGTATATAAATGAGATACCACTGTAATGTGAGTGATGTCACTGTTATGTAATGTCATGCCAGAGTCAAGTGATGCCACAGGAAATGGACCACAAGCCATAGAGCATTTGTGCAAGCCACATGCGAGTCATTATAGAAGGCGAGCCAATCGGACCTCAGAGATTATTAGCGAATCGTGCGAATCACAAAGTATAACAATGCGAGCCTTTTTCATTTGATGATCTTTGTCAAATGAGTCACAAAGATTCTCTTTATAGATAATTCGATAAGAAGTCAAAGGGGTGCCTAAAAGCTAACGTAACCATTCTTTTGGTGAGGCCGATTTGGAAGAAACCCTTGTAATTTGATCTTAACATTATTCAAATTTATTTACCAAATACTTAGATGAAGGTTTGCCAAATAAATTTGTCACACAATATAATAATATGAAGAGTGCCCACACATTAATAAAAAATATTTTACCTTTCTCCAATTTGAATTCTTCTTTAGGGCTTCTGTTGGGGCAGTTGGGTTCCTATGGAAAATTCGTCCCATAGCTGCCCAAATTTCAACACACAAAGCAAACTATACAGGCCACTTTCTCACACACCTTTGGCTAAGACTCTACCATCCATTTGGCTGCAATCTATTATGATGATTTTCTTATTATCAAACTCGGCCACACACTTCAGATCTGTCCTGGTTAAAATGAAGGAAGATTTTTGAAACGACACCCATATGAAGACATCATTCAAATCAAGAACGTCACCTGATGGCACGCAGAAAGAAAGAAATCTCATTCTGGCAACTGGATATGTTGTAACATTGCTTAACTTCGCTTGTAAGCTGGCATCTTGCTCTTGAAGTCTGCTCAAAGCCTTCTTATTGAATGTCGTGTCTGTATGCTCCACTGCCCACATGTAATATGCTGTAAAATTATTTAACTAAATTTCCCAGAAATTTGCTTTAGAAAAATACACCATGAATCTCTCTAAGATATAATAAAATTGCACGATTCTGCACAGTAGAATTACCAGCACAAATAAAAATTGCAAATGTAAAACCCAGAAATTAGAAAGAGATGCTGCAACTCAAAATAAACACAAGAAATAGCAGCAGAAACTCCGCCTTATTTTATTAAATATGGATCTGGGAAATACATGCCAAATATGATTCTGAGAACCTGTTAAACACCAGCAAGATATATGTGTGGCTGATAATGGCTTCTCCTACATTATGCTCCTTTGAGAGACCTGACTGACCTCTCGTGATCTCCACATTAAATCCCAATGAGTGGATCTGATTTGATCGCTCTCTTTGAGTGGCGAGGGTATATAATCTCGATACCGAAGGTCTGTTGACTGCATCAGCTCAGGTGGATTACTTACCACTGTAACTAATCCTCTCTCCTAAGTGTTCTCATTCAAACAAGCTCCAAGAGCTCAACTCAATAACAGAACAATCATCCAAATATGCATGCCCAAGGAATGAGCTATCATCTCCTTTAATAGTCATGGACTATCGGAATCCATTGGTCATCTGAATAGCATGGGTCTTTTTCTTATTTTATTGAAGTGACTTATAATGTTCTTTTTCCTCCGTCACTTTTTAATTAATCAATTCCCGGATATTACACCATTACCTTTTAATCCGTAGCCTTTGGGAATGGCTAGGCTACTGAGTTAGTCGCTTTTCCCAATGCTTGGAAAAAGGGACATTACACCACATACCAACCTAGACCAGAGATGGTGTTAGTGCAAAGGCATGATACTATGTAGAAATCCTTCTCAAGCTTGGATGTTAACTCATCCACTTGGCAAACTTCTGTTGGTTGTTCTTTGCCTCTTCCATCTCAGGACACTAAGACACAGTGGCATTTGAAACATTTCTCATGACTCGAGTCTTTCTTCCCATGCTTTGATGAACATGAATGTCTGTTCTGGCCCTTCTTTGTTCCTTCCTACTTTAAAAATTAAAATGGTGGGCAATTTTGAAGCACACACATATAGGAAAACATGAGTTAGGAGTAGAAATGGAAAGTCATTGACAATACATTCCTTTATTTCACCTGTTTTTTGTTTTTTAACCTTGTTCTGAGGTGCTTTTCATACTTGGTGCATCAAGTGGTAGTCAAACCAAATCAGTAAGAGCCTCTCTGTGTTGTACTGTTTTATCTGTTCCTATGGAGTACATGGTTTCACTAATTTGATGCTTTTTTCTCACAGGTTCAAAAGATGGTACTGTGCGTATTTGGGAGGTGGAAACTGCGCGTTGTCTTAAAGTTTGGGATATTGGGAGGCCCATACAGCATATTGCATGGAATCCAGTTTCTCAGCTTTCTATTCTGGCAGTTGCAGTGTATGCAATATTGACCATTTTAATTTGAAGAACATCATCAAACTCTTTTTTGTGTTCTGTATTTCTATTAATCATTAAATTGCTTCTTTCTTCATGGAAATGATCATATTTCTCTTCTGATGTTGGGTGGTTATGTGCATGTCATTCTGAAGGGATGAGGAAGTGCTTGTACTAAATACTGGACTTGGAAGTGAGGATAGTCAAGAAAAAGTTGCTGAACTATTGCATGTGAAATCAAAACCTGTATCAGCTGATGACTTGGGTTAGTTTAATTTTATTGCTCTTTTTTCTTGTCATTAGATTTGAAGTTATTCTTTATTTTCAGATTTTGGCATGAGTTTGCATGGTGGTATATTTCCTTCATATTTCTAGATGTTGCTCTGAGCTCTTTTTGTCACTTTAGGTGATAACACTTCTCTGACTAAGTGGATTAAACACGAAAAGTTTGATGGGATCAAACTTACCCATTTGAAGGTATTTTGAAACTAAAAATCTTGCATATTTTGGCTTTTGGTGCCAGTTTGTGTGTGCACATAAAATCTCTAGTAATAATTTTTATTCTCAACCTGTTCAGAAGATCATGTTGAGTGACATCCATTTATACAATCAAGCATAATTGTTTGTCTTTCAATTTGTTCTGGCAGCCGGTGCACTTGATATCTTGGCATCATAAAGGAGACTACTTTGCGACTGTTGCACCCGATGATATCCTTTGGTGTTTTCATTTTGTTGTCTGCTAGGTGAAACATCTGTATGTTATTTTATGGCTGAAAGATTAAATATGCTTTGACTTCAATCTCCTTACTGAATAAAAAATGACATCCAAGCATGCACATAATTGTTATTTGACATGGTGTGCTCCTAAAGGGCAAATACCTGATTGGATTCTAACCTACCATTGTGTCGTCTCCCATGAATTTGTGACTTAATTTGCATCCTTCGCATCAGGAACAAGGTGTTCTTGAGATGCATTTTTTCTTTTGTGAAAACATAATGTACACCTTACTTTTTAATTTTTTGCATTTTTGGACACTAGCTGGTTCTTTGATGGGCTTTTACGTTTGTAATGAAATGCTATATAAAGTTATAAACTATACCCCAGTTTCACTGGTCAAATGATTCTTCTGTGACAATGACATTAAGAAAATACATGTTTTCAGCACTCAATAATTTTCTTCAATTTCTATGACCATGTTATTTGTAAAAAGAATGAAATTTTAATCTGATATGATTTCTAAAAATTTGGGGTGTTTGTCATTCTTGGAGCAGAAGGATTCGTTTTTTATCTCCAATTTGGTTTTTAGCTTGTGCCATCTATGTTCCCTTAATTTACATACTAAATTGATTTTATGGATTTATCTCTATATAAAGTGCCAATCCTTTTTAGTTTGTTGTAATATCTGTGTTTTTTTACTTGTTTCAAAAAATGATCTTTGAAGTGTTTTGCGTCATTCAAGCTGAGTACTCCTTGACCTTTTGTGACACGTAATACTAGGGCAGTACTTGTGCACCAGCTTTCTAAGCAGCAAACCCAAAACCCTTTCAAAAAGATGCAAGGGCGTGTTGTTCATGTTCTTTTCCACCCTAGCCGAGCAATTTTCTTTGTTGCTACAAAGACACATGTCCGGGTTTATGACCTTGTCAAACAACAGCTTGTTAAAAGGCTTGTGACAGGTCTGCATGAGGTTTCATCCATGGCAGTGCATCATAAAGGTAAATAACAACTGAAAACCTATCTTTCATGAATTTCAAGAGACAAAGAAACATGATTTTTCCTTTTTTACAATGTTTAGCAAAATCCTTGTCCAGTTTCATTGTTTTTTACTTCTAATGTTACACTGGTTCACTTGAGCAGGAGATAATCTTCTTGTTGGGAGCAAGGAGGGAAAAGTGTGCTGGTTTGATATGGATCTTTCAACACAACCTTACAAGACTTTAAAGTAATGCTACAGCGTAGCATATACCATATGTCTGGTCTTACAATTCTGATAATTATTTGATGCACTTGTGATTCAGACAGATCTACAAGTCATATCTATATACACGAGTTATCTGAGATTTGTTGTTTTTGTTTTGCACAGGAACCATTCCAAAGATATTCATTCTGTTGCATTCCATGATTCTTATCCTTTGTTTGCATCATGCTCGGATGATTGCAAAGCATATGTTTTTTATGGGTTGGTGTATTCTGATTTGCTTCAGAATCCATTAATTGTCCCTTTAAAGGTGCTTCAAGGTCACCAGAGTGTAAACGGCATGGGTAAGTGGATCAGCTTTAATAATCTTTTAAAAGTTTTGAAAATATGTATTTATTTTTCTGGTATTTTATGCTTGCAAGATGATTGTAAACAATGTGACTCCCTGTTAGTTTTCTCTGTTTCAAAGAACAGAAAGTGTTTTGCACTGGCTCCTTGTGTAGGCTGAATCTGCCACTCTGGTTGTGACCTGTTGTGTCATAGATGTAGCCTTTCTGTTTCTTTCACAACTTCCTTGTAATCGCTTGCAAGGCTTTACATAATTTTCTTTCTTGTTGTATGTAGGTATTTTAGATTGCCAGTTTCATCCTAAGCAGCCGTGGTTGTTTACAGCAGGGGCTGATTCAGTTGTAAAGCTATATTGTAATTAATTTATCATCCCTTCAGCAGAATCAGTCAATATGAAGGGGACATTATTGTGCCAAAATTGGGAGGGTAAAAGACTACCGTGTTAATAATTTTGCATATGTTCAGGGTTATTAAAAATTCAGAGGATAAATTTCCTCACTCTCAAGTGTTAGATGGTTTTATTGGAGAAAAAAGGCAGTCAATTCTATATCAATATTTGAAAGTGGAGGCTTGTTGGAGGTTGTCATTTATAGAAAACAGCTCTAATATGTATCGTTATATCGAAGGGAGAGATCATTAATGCTTTTGTATCAAGCATAGGGTGATATTTTGACGTGATGTTCAAATTATTGTAGGCATATGCCGGGATTTTTGACAAGGCCTCAGGTTGTTTCTCGAGATTCTACATGAAGATTTATGTTTCAAGTTCCTATTTTTTTTTTGGTTTAATGTTCCGGTATTTAGATATGCCGAGAGCTTGATTGGACCTTAGGTAAGTGGAGGTAACAAAACATCTATAAAAATGAATATATTCCGAATCTTGATCTTAGCGATTTTGATATGTACTTCAATAGAGTTAATATTTCAGATCTTGATCTTAGCTATTTTGTTAGAGTATTTCACTAGAAAGGAATATAATTTTGGATTCTCCTATTTTGCAAAGCAGCCTTAGTAGTCCTTGCCAAGCAGGGATGTTCAAGGTCAAACTGTATTGACTCGAATTAGTTTGTTAATTTAAAAAAAAATTCAGTAGTGTTTTTGAATTATTATTATTATTATATGGTAAAATAGATAACCATTTCGCTATTTCTTTATTTTATGATTCTTATATTTAACTAAAAACGTTCTATCCATTCTCCTGGTGGACGGGAACTATCAAGAACCATAGCGCCAAATGAACCATAAAACGGTGAGGCTACCCCAAAGAGTCCTCTGAATCCCCCTGAGAGAAGCCAGGCACCAGGTTCCGGTAAACATTTCGACCCTTTATTTTATTGGTGGTAGTAATAAATCAGAGACTGGTGTTGGAGTTTTGTGGTTATTAGCTAAGAAGGGTTCTTGTACTTTGCATAAAAGCTGAATTTTCGGATCACAATTGGTTAATGTGACTAAACTCCCTTGTTCTCCTCGTCACATTTCTCTTACTGAAAATTCATTTAAATACTAAATTTAAACAAACAGTTAAAAATGGCCACGTTTCCTCTTTGCATTGATTTTACAATAAATAAACCTGTAGAATCTTTATTCACATTAATTTTATGACACTTCAGCTTCTTGCTATTTTCAGCAGGCCACTCCTTGCGGCTGTGGCAATCAATAATCTTTGAGCATTTACTGCAGTGTAGTGCTGTATTTGTGCCATTAAATATCTGGGTGCAAAGATCTAACAGCACATATACTGCACTGAGCTATATTAAATGCTCTGCAGCTCTGTGCATGCTGTTTTTCCCTTGCAGTGATTGCTTGTATGATGGTTATCATCTATATGATCATCTACATGCTTTGCTATGCCTACATATGCTGCCCTATGCCCATTGCTATATTCAGCCGGCATTTCAGAGTAAAATAGTGGGCAGAGTTAAGTTAAATCAACACTTTGCTTTAAATTACGTGTGATATACTAGTCCCTTGTAGTGCGTTTTGTATTTTTGTTTTTTGTTTTTATGCATCATTGATGCACTTAGTATAGTAAAGGGAACACATGCTGCCTTATGGATACACAACCAAAAAAAATCTAGTAAAAAACTTTAAGTTCTTTTCAGAGAAAAAATAACTTTTTTGTTATTCTATTGAATGAAAAAAAAAGTACATTTCTATCTGATATGATTTGAGATTTTTCTCCTCTTTTTACAGACTCTGTAAAGAGAATAAGCAGCTCTAAAGGACTGGTGCTGCTGTCAGAGAAAAGTTTTTAACTAAAAAAACAGATTTCAATGTCTAGTTTCTGATTTAGAACAGAAAAGTAAAAATGCAAAACTTCTGGAAGATTTTTTTTATGACAGAGGATACATCAATTCTGCTGCTAACTTTGAAAAAAGATCTGTATGAAATAGTACTCTTTAGTCTGAAGAAGTCCGACCTTCCTGAGCAAAATTTATAGCTAAAGACTGAGAACAAGCTGCCTTCCAAAACACTGGAGATAAAACTGAGAGATGTTCTGGCTTATGGGCAGCCAGTGAGTGCTTTGAATAGAGTTTCCAACCCTCTCTTCGGAATAGATGTAGCCCGGCTCCAAATCAAGGGCTTATTTTGATAGCGGGTCTGCAGCTGAGTTTAGTTCCTTGGAGATGTGTGTGGAAGAAACTAATCTTAATAATTTTTTTCCTTATTTCCTCGAGTTTCTTTTTCCAATTAGCCAGATTCAAAACTTCCAGGTGGGCTTTGCTAGCTAGCCAATCTATGATACGTTTGGAATCCCCCAATAGAAAAAATATAAACAGATTTAATTTACACATACATGGAAGCGTTAATTGATTTTGATGTTTTTTTTAATATTTCACTATATAATGTTAAATGAAAATGAGGAACAATAAATAGTACAGATTATTGTTAATACTCAGATACAACTTCTTAGCTTAGAGGCTTGGCACATATTCACTGATTTTTACAGATTTTTTCCCAATTTTTATGATATTTTAGTTTTCTGGACCCTAGCTGACTCTATCCCGATGCTGATGTTTGCAACATTGTTCTATACCCTTCATGCAAACTAACATTTGTAATTCAATCTATTTCACAACTTTAATTCTAATGCATAGCAAATCCAAGTTCTTACACTATGATTCAATGGTAATTCTTCCTCAATGCACTGAAGGATTATAAAGATTATGTGAAGGATTGTCAGACATTTTGCAAGGGGATTCCCGTTACAAAAATGACAGGTATTTGCTTATTAATATTTATTCAGATGTGCTGTTGCATTGCTTTTTAGTATTTCTTGGGAAATGGAAATTGTAGAAAGTGAGAATGAAAACTTTACACCTCTCTCTGGGGCTTTCGAATTCTATTGTAGCCAAGCTTGTATCTCATGATAATTGAACCTAACCCAATCATGCAATTTCTCATTACTATTCGATGGGGACTGTATATGAACATGACTGCATCTTGTTACAAATGTTGTCTGTCTTATTATTTCTTTGGAAGTGTCACCATTGTAAAGTAATCTGGGAACCCACTAAAGTAATTTGAGAGCAACATTGTTGTCCTGTATCCTGAAAGTAGTAGCAAGCCTAGTGAGTACCAAACTGACATAGTATACTCTACAGTGTCAAAACTCTGACCAACAATAATAAAGACCAAAAAGTGAAATGAAAAACATGCATTTAAAAATAAACTAGAACTAAAAATGCCTTTAGTTAGATCAATATAATCCTAGCCCATGACTACCTTGGTGCATTGTTGTATTTACTAGGGGATTAATGCCTCCAAGGGAAGAAGAAAACATGTTTCTCTTGAACAAAAGAATTTCGATTACATTTAAAACCTCAAACTATGTATACATCTCCATAACCATTCAAGGTACAAAATGCACAAGATGATAAGAACATGTTGGAAACCAGATAAGGACTATGCAATCCGTGATTGTGGAAAGGCTGATAGTGATGAGGAGCATGCTATTATTTAACATGGAATTTTCAAAATAGCTGTGATGTCTCTTGTGGTATCTGAGTTGAACCTCTATTATGTGCTTTTGGACCTTGAAGATATATGATGACTCTGTGCCCCACTGTAGATGATTGATTTGCCTACCATTGTAGATTTATTATATTTGGTTGGGAGTTATGGATATATTTGCATTGTTAAGTAGAAATGTTAGTTTACATAGATCAATAAATTTTTCCTGGGTTGTATACCTTGTTTGCTTGGTTGGTATACCAAATGAATTACAAGCTGGGCCTCCTCTCAGTTTGGTAGAAACAAAGGGCTTTGTCTAGCATTTCTTCACAATATATAAATTCATTGTTTCTTCTTGTTTTATTATTTGTGTATGGAGTTTAAGCTCATTTATGATCCAGGTTAAATTCAGACTTTACATTTTATCAGAACTTTTCAATGCATCTTTGGTGGATCTTCATCACTTTCAGGTGCACGGAATTTTCAATGTTGGTGTTACATACATTTAGTGTGCTTTTGAATCTTATTTCTTTCACATGTTGGTTATTTATTTATTTATTATTATTATTATTTACTTTGGAGTTTTTTTTTCCTTTTGAGGTTTCTCATTTTCTTCACTTATTAGGTCTGTATGTAGGTACCTTAGCAAGACTTGAGTAGATTTTCTGATGAGTTTTGCTCTAAATCTGCCAAAAAAATAGTTGGAATGGCAGATTTGAGTTGTTAAATCTATGTAGATTGAGTGCCTTGGGGGTTTTCAAGATTTTGAATCTGTTTGTGCATTCAAAAATGCATTCCAAGCAACAAAAACTAGCAATTTCACCACGAATTTACTGTCTGATTCTAGTGAAAAATGAAAGAATATAAAATAGTTTGACTTTTCCTTCATGAAATACTAAATGTGTAGCATTTGATGTCATCACTACTTTTAGTCCTTAAAAAATAAATCACATTATTTAAGATCATAATGGAGTCACCGTGAAATGCTATAAACATTTTATTTCATTAATTATTGTAAGAGAAAAAATAAATGATTGTTATAAAGGTTATATATTAAATATTAATATTAATTATTTTTTTTTTAGCATTATTGTAATTATACTATTTTCTATAATTTTTAGTCATTTTGTTAGTTTCAATTTATTATTAAATATAAAAAATAATTTGTGATATATTTAGTCAAATATGATATAGATGTAAATGTTTTGCTACTACATTATTTATTATGTATGCAAGAGGATTTGGCCCTTTAATTATTATTTTTAACCTTCGCCTCTCAGAGGATTTGGCCCTTTCATTATTATTTTTAACTTTCACCTCATAACTCTACATGACTTGGAAGCTATAATTAGCGAGACAATACATGCCAATGTTTTCTAGATCACACAACTTAGTACAATGTGGCATACACTTTTATTAATTTAATTTTTTTCCTTGGAGGCTATTTTAGACTCCAAGTTTACTCTTGTTAGGATATCTCGACACATAGGAAATAGTTAAGTATAATTTGGTCTAGTGTATAGTTAGGTAAAGTGTGTTTATTTACTATGTGCTTTTTGTAACTTGCAATCTGACGATCACGATATGTTCTAAACATAAAGTGATCTGACGATTCATTCTCTTTTCGGTATTATCGACATTGATTTGTGGCTTAACACTCGATTGGTCCATGATTTCTATTTAAAGAGCATGGATGGTCATTTGTAAGGTGATCGTTCATGAGAGGATCTTATGTAAATTTTCTTTATTTTACATTAATAAATTCCCTGAAGTGGCTGTGTTGGCTCAGATTGTGGATTGTTTCCCTCTTCGAGGATTTAACCACGTCAAGAATACTAGTGTACTGATCTGTGATCTGTTTGTGATCGGTGTCCCTTGGTGTTCTATTTAAGGAATTTACTTTATAAATTCCTACATGGTATCAGAGTTATTTGAGGGTTGCATCCATTGGTGATCTAAATCTGAAGCCGGTGCAATTGAATCCAACTGTCATTTCCTAGATCTACTGTTTTTGACTACTTTCGAGCTGAAAAGACTACCCTATTCTGTTAGGAGCATTTGTTCCAGTGAGGAACCCATTTCGTTTCACGCGGAAAGGTTTCCGTTAGCCCTAGCTAAGTTATTTTTAAGATCTGGAGGTATACAGTTTTTACTTGCAGTTTTAGTTATTTATCTCTTTGTTTATTTCGATTTATTTATCTCTTTTTATTTCGGTTTATTTCTTTTTGTGTTTTATTACGGATCTATATCTTTCATTTCTGCGTATGCTCTTTGCCTTGCGACTTTGTGCAATTTGAGTAAATCAAAAACAAAAAGGAAGGATTTTTCTCATGCGTATGCTATTTTTCGCTGCGCCTTAGTGTGATCTCAGAAAATGAGAAACATTGAGGAAAATATTTGTTGTCTGGTGAAATTTAAGTTTAAGTTGTAAGGACTTATTTTTTTTGCATATTCGTTTTGGGTTGTGTGGTTTTTTTGTTTTCTAGGCAAAAAAGGACTTTTCAAGTAAGCACGCATCCCAAAGCTTCATGGAGTAAAAAAACCCCTTTCTTTTTTTCCAAAAATTACTAACCTTTTAAATTAGCTCACTTGGTCCAAAGTTACTTTATGCGAATAGAGGCCTTAGGTTCAAATCTTTCTTTTTGCCGTAGTTTAATGAGATTGTTTTTTTTCCTTGAAAGTCATGGAAATTCCAGTGATATTTTGAGAAAATCCGGCAGGGATTTTTGTAAATCCAAGTTACAATTATTGAACTTTAAAATTTTAGGTGCTCTAGACGTTTTTGATGGCGCTGAATCCATTTCCACCATCAAAAACATGATTTGAAAACTGTCTCTACAAAATTTTTTGATTTTTTTTGCTCGGATTCTGCCCACTTTTGGCCGTTCGAACAATTCCTCCACCTCCATAGACGTCTCCCTTTCTTTTAGTTGAGTTGTTTTTTTCAAAAAGCACTTGTAACTTATGTTTTAAAGTTACTTTATGTAAATGTGTTCTCACCAATTATAAAAAGTGAGTCACTTATAATTCGGAAGTCACTTGATTTTTTATTGAAGGCACAATTTAGTAGGTAGCTCATAAAGTACACAATTTTTTTTGAAAAATTTTCCAGGTTTCCCCCCACTTTTGGTCGTCTGGGCAATTCCTCTACCTCCATAGACGACTTCCTTTCCTTTTGTTGAGTTATTTTTTTAAAAATCACATGTAACTTATGTTTTAAAGTTACTTTATGTAAAATTGTTCTTACCCATTATAAAAATTGAGTCATTTATAATTCTGAAGTCACTTTATCTTTTATTGAAGTTACAATTTAGTGGGTAGTTCATAAAGTACCATTATAAAAGTGACTTTGACTTATTTATAAATGTGAGTCACATAAAGTAATTTTTTTTTTTTTTAAAGTGAGCTAATTAGATTAAGTTTGGAAGGGGAGGATTTTCTTTTTAAATATAACATTATCATTCACTTCCCAACATTGATGTAGTTCATTGACATCTTCAACTTTTCTTCAAAAAACCACAACTTCTTTATCTGAAAGTTGTTTTTAGAGTTGTTTTTATTTAATCACCTTAATTTTTCGAAATCTTTCCATGCCATGTTGTTCTTGATGACAACAACTATTTCCAATGGTTGTCTTACATTGTGGATTTACTTAGAAGTAAAGGTCTTTATAGAATAGCTTCAGTGAATGAGTCTAAACTTAAAGGTGAAGATAAGCAAGCCAAATGAGAAAATAAGCAAGATCAAACACGTGGGTTGATAGAGATGTCTATTTCTCCAGAACTTAGATTCCATATCGTAGAACTTGATACCCTTGATGAAGCAATGAAACATTTCAATAAATTTTTTGGAATTAAAAATGAAATTATAGTCCAACTCGAAAATGAGTTGCTTATGTTGGACTCCAATAAGTTTTTCTCCATTGAAGATTTTTTGTCTAAGTTCAAGACCTTTAGACTTCTCTTGGAAGGTGTTAAGGTTAAAAAAGAAGATGGTAGCCTTATCTATTCCATTTTTTTGAAGTTATGACCAACCTACTTTGTGTTTGTTTCCACCTTCCATGCTATTAGAGAAGCCTTTATTTCTGAAGGACAAGCCTACAAGTCCCACTCTTTTGATGTCTTTTGTGATTTTTTAATAAGAGAAGAAGAAAAACTTTTACATTTTGTTCTTTTTAATACTGGAAACTCTTCTAAGAAAGCCTTAGTAGCCCAACAACAGCGAAATTCAGAATCATAAGAAGCAATCCTAAAAAGTATGGTCCTAAACCAAACAAGGGTCTTAAGTAATTTCAGTTTCAAAATAAAAAATCAATTCAACAAAATGATAAGGCAAATAAAAACAAAGGGAAGAAAACTGATAGACATTGCAACTTTTGTAATTGTGATGACCACTTAGAATCCAAATGCTTTAAGAAGATGGAGGCCTTAGAAACAACAATGAAGAGGCATAATATCCATTTGGAGCACTTTTCAACTTCAACTTCATCTTGAGGAATAACACTCTTTGCATGTGGTTGTCAAGCTTCTCGGTCTGGTTATTCAGTAAATGTATCTTCTTCTTCTCATTGTCATGAGTGGCTTATTAATTCTGGAGCTTCTTATTACATGGAAAAAAAGACCATGTTTTCTTCTTTAAATGATTGTAACACCAAAAATATATATGTTGGTGATGATAGATCTCTTAGTGTTGTAGGGACTGGAACTATTCATCTAGACAATGGTTAATTTAATGATGTATTATGTGTTCCTCCCTTATCCTACAACTTTCTATCTGTATATCAGATAACTCATTCAGGGGAATTTTCACTTCATGATGTTGTAATTAAGGACCTAAGAGTTCCTAGACATATTTTAGCTACTGACATTGTTGGTGATTTATAAGGTTGTATAAGTTTAACAACTTTGGGTCATCAACTCTTCCCTCGGTATTTGTTGCTCATAATGATGAAGTTAACAAACTTTGGCATGAGCGATTTGGTCACTTAAACTATCGCTCCCTTCAAAATCTATGTAAAGAAAATATGGTGACAGGTCTTCCTATGGTATCTTGCAAAGATGGTGTTTGTTCCAGATGTGTACTCGGAAACATCATCAAGATAGTTTTGAAAAACGTGTTTTTTGGCATGCCTCAACCCCTTTAACACTTGTGCATAGTGGTTTTTGTGGTCCATTTCCAGTTGTTTCATTCTTTGGCTACAAGTATTTCTTAACTTTCATTGATGATTTTCTAGACGCACTTGAGTATACTTCTTAAAACTCAAGAGTGAAGTTTTTAACATGTTCTTGGCCTTTAAGGCCTTTGTTGAAAAACAATCTGGACATCAAATTCTTAAGCTAAGATCTGATAATGGCGGAGAATATGTTAACAACAAATTCATCAAATTTTGCACTGAGCATGGAATTCAATTGTAACAAACTGGTACATATACTCCACAACAAAATGGTGTAGTTGAAAGGAAGAATCACACCTTAAAGGGAATGGCTAATTTTATGCTTCAATCTAAAAAACTTAATCTTAATTTTTGAGCAGAAGCAATTAACTGTGCAAATTACATAGTAAATCGCACTCCTACTAAGGTTTTAAAGAATATCACTCCAGAAGAAGCATGGAGCTCAATTAAACTAGATGTAAGTCACTTTCGTGTTTTTGGAAGTGAAGCATGGGCCCATATTCCAGATGAGAAACATAAAGCCTTAGAATTTAAGAGTGAAAAATGTATTTTTGTAGGATATTCTAAGGATGTCAAAGGATATAGACTTTTTCCACCTAAATCCAAAATGTTATCATTAGAAGAGATGTAAAGTTCGCTGAAAATATATCGTCGTAGGAGCCTAGTTCGACATATGTGCCACCTCTCTCTTTCCCTTCTACTTCTGAAAATAATTATTTTTCAGATGATGACAACGAGGATGACAATCCTCCCCCACCTTCTCGGGACCCTCCTTCAGTTCCTCAACTTCCAAAATGGGTCTACTCTACTCAGGATGCATCAGGTGCTCTTGTAGGTGATCCTACAGATTAGTGTCGCACACGTTCTTAGTTTGATAGAGCCTTTTCTTACTGGCTCAAGCTTTAGTGAATTATGATCCTAACACTTTTCCAAAAGCTTATGAATGAAGAATATCATTCACTATCGACAAATGATACATGGGACCTTGTTCCTCTTCTAAAGGGACGAAAATTTGTTAGATGCAAATGGGTTTACAGAACCAAGTTTGGACCAAATGGAAAAGTTGAAAAGCATAAATCTCGTTTTGTTTCTAAAGGGTTTTCACAAGTTGAAGGCATTGACTATACTGAAACCTTCTCCCCTGTTGCCAAAATCAACTCTATCTGCCTTGTTCTTTCCCTTGCTGCGTCTTTCAAATGAAAAGTCCATTAGATGGATGTTAAATCCACCTTCTTGCATGGGGACTTGCATGAAGAAATCTATAAGGAACAATCTCCTGGCTTTATACAAGCAGACTCCAACCTTGTATGTTGGCTTAAGAAATCCCCTTATGGTCTCAAGCAAGCCACTTAGGCTTGGTATGCCAAAATGGTTAGCGTTCTTCTAGATATTGGCTTTTCTAGGTGACATTTTGACAATACTTTCTACACCAAGAAAGTGGGTAAGTCTCTTATCATTCTTGTTCTTTATGTTGATGATCTTATCCTTACTGGTAATGATCCCAACCTTATAAACCATATGAAGTCCAACCTTAAAAAGAAGTTTGAAATGACGAACTTAGGACACTTGCATTATTTTCTTGGTCTTCAAGTCTTGTAATCCAAATAAGGTATTTTCCTTTCCCAGTTTAAATATGCCTGTGATCTTCTACGCCACTTTCACATGGAAGACTGTAAGCCAACCCCTTCTCCCTTTCAGTATGGAGCCAAACTTTCAGTCACTTGTACTTCCCCTGAAGTTGATTCTACCTTATACCATCAGCTTGTAGGAGAAATTTTGTATTTGACCCATACCTGTTCTAACCTTTCCTTAGTTGTTGGCCTTATTGCTCAGTTTATGCAAAACCCACATGAAAGTCATTGGAAATAATCTAAAAGAATATTTTGTTATGTTCGAAGTACATTTCAATTTGGGATTCATTACAGTGCAGAAGCATCTCCTCTATTGGTTGGTTTCATGATTCCGATTGGGCTGATGACCCTGATGATCAGAAGTCTATTGCAGCTTATGTCTTCACTCTTGGTTTTGGACCTATTACATGGGCTTGTAAGAAACAAAGTGCCATTTCTCTTTCTTTAGTAGAAGTAGAGTATCGTGGCACCGTAGAAGCCAGTAAGGAAGCCCTGTGGCTTCATGAGATCCCATCAGAGTTTGGTTTTCAGCAAGAGCATCCGACTACACTTTGGTGTGATAATCAAAGTGCCATTCAACTATGCAAAGATCCAGTCCAACATCAGCGCAACAAGCACATTGAAATACACATGCACTTGATCAGAAAACTCATTCATGACCATGTTCCTGAAGTGCAATATTGTTCAACCGATGATCAAGTTGCAGACATCTTTACAAAGGCTCTCACAGAGGCGAAGTTTACTAAACTTCGATTTATGGTTGAAGTTTAGGAAGTTGTCACTAAGGGGGTATAGGCTCTAATGCCTCCTTCTTTTTCCTATTGTGTCATCTTTGTACATCCTTCAATCCTATCCCAAGTTGTTCTCAAGGGGGGATGTTAGGATATTCTGACACATAGGAAATAGTTAAGTATAACTTGGTCTAATGTATAGTTAGGTAAAGTGTGTTTATTTACTATGTACTTTTTGTAACTTACAATTCGACGGTCACGATATGTTCTAGACATGAAGTGATTCGACGGTTCATTCTCTCCGTGGTATTACCAACACTTGATTCGTTGCTTAACACTAGATTGGTCTGTGATCTCTATTTAAAGAGGATGGAGGGTCATTTGTAAGGTGATCGTTCATGAGAGAAGCTTATGTAAATTTTCTTTCTTTTACATTAATAAATTGCCTAAAGTGGTTGCGTTGGCTCAGGCCGTGCACTGTTTTCCTCTGAGGGTTTTAACCACGTCAAGAACATTGGTGTATTGATCTGTAATCTGTTTGTGAGCGATGTCCCTTGGTGTTCTATCTAAGGAACTTACCTTGTAAATTTCTACAATTCTAATGCATGGAGGGAATTATTAGTTTCTAGTAATGCCTTTTGGTAGTTGCAATGCCCCATCTATTTTTTATAGCCTCATGAACACACTCTTTTGTCCATTTCTACTTGACCTTTTGCTATATTTTTTGATGATATTTTGAACTAAAACATGATAGACATGTGACAAACATTGATTAAGCCTTACATATGATCTAGAATAATTAGTTATTCATCAAACATTTAAAGTGTTTTTTTGGTACCTTTTGTTGAGAAATCTAGAAGGGTTGCAATTAGGATGATTTCCCTTAAACTTGATAACTACTTGTGATGTATTTTTACCTTTTCTTACTTATTAGCTTCTTCTCTTATTATTATGTTATTCTTATCATTAAACAACTACTAAAACAAGAAGATCAGCAATACACAAGGACACATGATATAGGCTGCATGTTAGGGTCAAAACCTCTCCACTTGAGAGGAAAACCCACAAATCTCTTCTCTTCTTATATATTCTTCAAATGACAAATTCCAAGACCTTTAAACCAAGACCAATACCCTTCCAAGACCAAGTCTGACCTTCTTGATGATGTGCTTCCTCTGTCCAAGTCAATCCCACTCAAATCTCTTCCGGCGGCATAATTTCGACCCAGAGCTACAAAATTTCAGCCTCTACTGTAGGTATGAAATTTTCAGCCCTGTGATAGTCGCTGCTTCCACACGTGAACAAATGTAGGGCTTCCAAGGCTTCCTTTAACCTTCGCTTAGGTTTCTCCTTCTTCTAGGGTTTGACGTTGACCTAATATACCTTCCTTCGACTTTCTTTTTGTAATTTCTTCAAGTTCGATCTTGCAACAACAAAACCCTAGCCTCTTTCCTTCACATGTGTGAAAAGAGAGAGAGAAATAATCCAAAGCTTCATCCTTCATCCTTCTTCCTTCTTCACTAGCCTTCTTTTGCTTCTCCTTCGCATAGATGATGAGAAGATGAGTGAGTGTCCACAGGAAGTCAAGTTCCCTCCTATTTATAGGCTTTCAAGGAGGATGGCATGCCCTTTTTAGGTCAAATTCTTAGTTGCCAGGCTAGCTTGGTCTTGGAAGGTATTTTGAAATTTATAAATACAAAAGTAATTCTTTTTACATGTTACAATGTGCCCAATGGGGCCTTCCTAATATGACAATGACTCTAACTTTTTGACATTAGGACAAACCTTATAAGCACTCAATGGGTGCTGGACCTCTAAACAAAAAGACCGTGAGCATGAAACACATACTACAAAAATAACAATAATATATTTTTCTTTCTTTTTACATTATACAAGAATGAAGAATACATTTCATATTTATGAAGGTTGAATCTAGTTACACATTTCAACACCTTTAATGTAGAATATTTGGGTCACACTGTAAGTTGTGAACGAGTGTGGTTTGACCTATGAGAAGTGAGGCAATGAAATATTGGCCACAACTAAATATTCTCAGTAGTCCATGTGGTTTCCTTGGCCTTATTAACTACTATGAGTAATTCATAGACAATTATAGAAGAACTGCATTGCCATTAACACCCATGCAAAAATACATTCCTTCATTTGAAATGATGCAATAGGGTAGATCTTCCATGCCTTAAAGGAAACTATGTGTCCTACTTTTGTATTAGCAATATCCAACTTCCCTATGACTTTCAACTTGGAATGTAATTCCTTAGACAAAGGCCTTTTGACAATGTTCAACAAGGACGCCCATTAGTGTTCACCAATGAATAGTTGTGTGATAAAAAATTGGATAACAAAGATACACTAAGAATGGCAAGTTGATAGCAAGGTTATTTAACTTTTTCAACAACTACAACAACTACAAGAACACCAAAACCCTCCTATAGGCCACACTTGAGAGAATGACACGTGACAATATAAAACGTTAAGTGACAAATCTTCTTGGTGTAGATTTCTACTTTAAATCAATGGTGTTAAAGAAATTTCATTCGTCTCCCATAATGTGTCACTATGGCTTTAAGAAAATATATGAATATGTTAAGCCATTATTCTTTTGGAATGGCATAGAGAATGGGATCAATAGCTTTATGGCCAAATGTGACACATCAAAAGAACAAGGGTGAAACAATGAAGCCACTTATGGCATTGCAATCCCCATTAATCCTTGCAACTTTATGAGTTGACATTTCTATAGATTTTATTGTTGGGCTACTTAAAGCATGTAACAAATTTTTGATGATGGTGGTGGTTGAGAAATTTTCCAAATATTTCCTCTTTCGTGCCTTGCAATAATTGTTTAAGTTATCCATACTCGCACAAGTCTTTGTGAATAATATTTTTAAATTACATGGCATGCCTATTTCAATTGTGAAGGAAAATGATCCTAAATTGATCAAAAAATTATGGTGGGAGTTTTTTAAACTACATGGGACCCAGTTGAAAATAAGCACAACTTATCACCCCGTTGACATGGGGGGAAATGACACTTGTCAACTTTACAACGTTACAGTCATGACGAAGGGCCCAATTAGACTTTTCATTATTGAAATTGAAATGGCTTCCATTATGCCCCGACTATCATAATCTAGGTATGATATTTCTAAATCCTCTTCACCTAAACTCATGAAGGAAAATGCAAGAATACAAATGAATGTGTAATGATGCAAATATGAAATGCATCAAGTACAAGATGCAATATGTAGTTAGCTTAATCCTAATTAGAGGAGCATAGAACATGTTTGACATGAAATGAGATTGAACATAAATTGGGAAAATAATGCATTAATTAAAACATATGCAATATGAAGATAGATCTTAGTAACCAAGAATAATCTTTGTCATTGAGAGACAATTTGCTTCACATCAGGTTAACAATAAAAAAATTAAGAATGTACATCACAAGAAATACAAGAATCTACAAATTAGGATTCCTACACCTACAAGCATCAAAACTAGGAAAGGAGAGAATAATTACAACCAATCACAATTTGAAAAAGTATTAACATAATAGGTAACATTAAGATCTTATTAACATATATAGATAACAAATAATGCCAAGAAGAGAACCTTATGCTTGAAAATGTAGTGGTTTTGTCAAGTGTTTTGATTTGAGCACTTTTTTCTTCGAAATCGATATATGTATGAATCTTAGCCATCTTAAGTTGACCCAAGACACAAATGTGTGGAAGGAATGACACATTTTCTTCCTGCCACTAGATGCATTGCAAGAATTATGATTCTTTCCAATGAATCTCATTCATCTTCTCATCAACTTGTTGACTAAAATGTGTTACTACTTCCTTGAATGTGCATAGGCCAATGGGCATATTCAATTACTTAGTCACCAACATTGTAATTTTTTTGGTTTTGTGGATTTCCCAATCAATGCTATTTTTCTCTTGGCCTTCGCACTCTATACCTTGACTTGTTCCTTCAAATTGACGATCTCTTTCTATTTAGCTTTGAGATCAACATGCATTTGTTTTAGCTTTTCATTGAATAACTATAAGAAAGTGATTTTTGATGCCCTAATAACTAATGGATGTGCATTATTAACATTTTAGATGTATAATTCAATCATTTATATCTCGACCATCTTTTCAACCAAACATCTCTTGTAAGTCACTTATTTGAAGTCTTGAAATATATTTTGAAATAATTGAATTAAGACTCTATTTCCTTATCCTATTTGGGATTCTTTCACTGTTCAATGAATAATAGTGTTGGTTCCATTGTTTGGCTTGTTGATTCATTGATGACTCCTTCATTTTGCTTTCCAATAACATTGCCTTCCTTTGCAGTTTTTGTATTGTTAGACTAAAGCTTATCATTGTAGAAAATTATTTGATCTTATATCCTTGAGATATCCCTAGGGTTTGATTATCTTGATTCTTCAAGAATATCTACATTATGTGGTTCAATCTTTCACATCCTACCTTCTTTGGAATTATTGGTTTGTATATTCATGCCAATGTGTCCTTTCTTATCTCATGACCACTTTATGTGATAGGGAATGATCATTATTGTCCCAAATTTGGTGGTTCAAACAATAGCCTCGTGTCAATAAGGGATAAAGGATTCAACACTTTCTTGCTTCTTTTCCATTTTCCATTTTCATAATTCTTAAATCTTCCATATAGTTCCTTTTCATTTTGCTAATGACATTCTCCAAAGAAAGTATCGAGAAATAAATAATTTCTTTATTAATTGAAGGGGTTGTCTAGCTTAGAGTAGCTTTGAGCAAAATTCATATGCCTCAAGCACCAAAATGAGATACTCATTATATGATACACCTAGTATATAATAATCATCAATCAAGGGAGAAAACTTAGAGTACAACTCCTTATTATTTTGCATTGTTGCCATCACCCCATGCAAAGTTGTCTAGAAAACTATTTCCCAAATTAGAAGCCTAAGTGGCACATATTTTGACAATGTTATGAATAGAATATATAGGAAATAATGTAAATGATAATAATCATAGATAATGATTAGTTAATTAGTAATTAAGTTGAAGAGGCATGCCTAAATGAGACATGACATTCCATGAAGAGGCACTGCCTAGTATATAAGCATGCCTCTCACTCTCATTTGTAACATCATCTTATTCATACTTTCTAATATATACTTGTATCTCAATGGAGATCTTTATATTCCAAGTTTTCTGGAGTAGTTAACAGGAAGTACGAGCTTTGTTCGCTTCATTTGGTATCAGAGCAATTTGATCCTTTGACCGCTCCATCGCTGCACAAAGATCGTTCTTCGATTAAGGTATTTGACCATTAAAATTCATCAACTTCGTTGTCGTTGAATTGTTTCGCTACAAACTTTTGGAACTTTTCCATTGCTAAGTTTGTCAAAGGCCCTTGGCCATTTTTTAAGGAAGATTCAATATATATAGTGATTAAAAAAAACAAGTAATAAAAGGAAGAAGTTATTTACCATCACGACCCATAGCACGCAATAGTCTTGGAGTTGCTGTACATTGCTTTAGAGTCGTTGTCTATAGTCCCGTTGATTCCTTCTTGCTGCAAAAACGAGACACCACAACCTACCCACTCACCTAGGCCTTACGTCAAGCATCCTGATGCAATCTCTACTATACGCATTGTCTCGCTCCCTCTCATCGCCCAACAATGGTCTCATTGTTCCAATAGTCTCTTCCACTTCTCTTTGTTTTGCACTCACTCGGGTCGACATTGGCCTTTTCCCATTCCAGCCACTCATACAATTCAGAAGTGACTCATTCACTTCGAGTTGCTTTGTTCCTTTAGCGGAACCTCCTGCTGGAATCTTTGGATGATTGCAGAGAATTCTTATTATAAATACTCATGCCAAGGAACTACATGGATCAATACTTCGTCGACCAACTCTTTCCCGGTGAGAATAATTAAAATAAAATTACAGACTCCATTACATGTAACAATACCTTACCCTATGCATCTGTACCTCCTGTCAGCCGCCTTTTAATTCATACATGCAATTTGAACGAGCATAATCAAGTCGTGCCTCTCTCGTATAGTCACGTCTTTCATAATCGTGCATTTTAAAATTGAGTGGTTTGCTAAAAGATATAGCCATTTAGAAACTACAATATATATAAGGTTTCTCTTATATTAAAAGTAAATAAATAAAATACCAATCATATGTGCAGCATAAAGGGTATTTTCCGGTCTTTTATTTTTCAATCTATTATCCATCATACACCAACTAACCGATACCATTGCGATGTCTTCACCCGATCCGTATAACCTTGCAGACAATTTGTTCTATCTATGCTCTGTTTACCATCGTTTTGCATCATTAGTCAACCGTTGCATCAGTTGGTCAACAAAAATTAAATCGTTGTACCGTACTGAATCATAAGATAACACCTATCGAAAAAGGAGGATACGAGCTATTAGAGGAAGATTATTAAAAGTATGACAATTATAAGTTGGAAAAGTGTATATACATATATATTTCAAGAAATTTTAAAAGGTGAAAGTAAGAATACAAAACAAACAAACACACATATATATTCAATAGCAAAATAAAAGATTGAAGCGGAAGCTATTAAAATTTTCATTAAAATAACGCAGGAAGATTATAAGTTAAAAAGGGTGATTTTGAAGAAAGTTCATCTAAATAAAATGACATTTAATTCATAAATGAAGGCCGAAAGATTAACAAAAACTTTACCTAGCTAAGCTAAAACACTATTTAACATTAAGGGAATTCTCGCAGGAAAATATGTTACTATTTCTATCTTTTCGGCCAAAGATAAAAATTATATAACACCTAAAATCGCAAACCAATTAGGGATTCCAGAGTCAAATATAATCGAAAAATTAGACTATTTTGGCCACAAAAAATATGACATAACTAATTTATAGTTAAACATTGAGGATTATACATTTATATCACAATTCGTAGTTCAAAATCTATGGAGCAATCAAGATGACATTATTTTGGGGTCATCGTGGATGGAAACAGTAGGATTCATCATCTTAAAAACGAAGAATTTTTTTTTACCATTTTCTTACAGGAAGAAGAAAATAACACTCCAAGATGTTACATTGAAGCCAAATTCAGTAATGCTAAAAGATATATCAAATATTTTAATTTTAAAAGTAATTTCTCAAGAAAGTAAAAAAGTATTACAAAATATGCAAAATGAAACTGACAAATCCACTGTTGATAAAAATGAATAAATCTTGCGACTTAAGGATCATAGTGAAAAATTACTAACACAAATTAAAAATCTTAAGAAGGACAAGAAGTTGTTAAAAGACAAGTTAGAACATTGTATTCAAGAGGAAGTATCAAAGTATCCAGTGGTAACAACCCACGTTGAAGATAAGGGAGTAAATACCAATCTAGTGAATGTCACAACTTAGAAAGTAGACAAGCAAGAAAATACAAACTTAGATGTTGTAGTTCAGACAATGAACATCCCAAGTGAAGGTTTTGTAACCAAATCAACAACATCCTCACCAAAAGAAAATAAAAAAATTGCCACACACCTAATAAGGGAAAGACAAACCAAAAAAGTTCCCTACCAACATATGAATCACTAGAGTAGACAACTCAATCAAGCTACGTACTCAGAATATAAACAAAAAACTTATGTTATGAAGAATACTGAAGTGCACACAACTTAGTCCAATAATAACTGTTCATCACAAGTTCCCAATAATAAAAATATTTCACAAAATATTAATTTAGGATGGTCAAACCCTTCTTCCGTGCGACAATTTTATATATCACTTCGAGCATCATATTGTCTTGTTTCGATGAAGATGAAAGTGTGAGACAAGAAGATATTCAAAGTAGAAAAATAAGATCAGACCTTTCATCAGTAAGCTTTGAGGACAAAGCTTTTTGAGGGGGGAGACAATGTTATGAATAAAATATATAAGAAATAATGTAAATGATAATAATCATAGACAATGATTAGTTAATTAGTAATTAGGTTGAAGAGACATGTGTAAATTAGACATGACCTTCCATGAAGAGACACTTCCTAGTATATAAGCAGACATCTCACTCTCATTTGTAACATCATCTTATTCATACTTTCTAATATATATTCTTTTATTTCAATGGAGATCTTTACATTCCAAGTTTTCTAGAGTAGTTAGCAGGGAGTACGAACTTTGTTCACTCCAGACAAATTGTGTGTATTGGATACCCCATAAATACCGATGAAACAAATATCTTCGTGCACACCAATATTTGAATGATTCCATGAATTTAATTTACTCAAAAGGAAAACACAAAATTATTTGCCATATACTTCCCTAATTTAGAAAAGCTAAAACATAAAGTACACATGGTATAGTGTGAATCACTTGTTGCAAGAATTGATTATTCACTTTTTAATAGGGTCAACATTCATGAATCTAAATGTCTCCCTCCATATCCATTCTTTTTTCCGTAACCACTCCTTACCTATCAAGTGAATGAGTAGAGTGATAACCATTACCACATACCCCAGACAAGCATTGAAAGTAAATCTAGCTCATCCCATACCCCCAAGTAATGAAACAACTGGGATGGGAAAACAACCTCACTATCAATATTGGTTGATTCATTGGAATGGTTACAAGTACTTTGTATTCCACAAGCTCTAGTGTACGCGCGTAATAGAAGAAACATAAGTGTCCAAATTGATTTGAAACCTAAAAAGTTTGCATAGGCACAAACATAATATATGAAGTGCAATTCCATATGAAAATAAATTGCTCCACTCTTCATCATTTCCATAGATTTCTATATATTTTGAGTAAGATTATTTGGAATTAGGACCATTCAATTGAACGTAATGCTTTGCTTGAGAACTTCATATTTAATTGGTATGCATCTCACCCATATATATGGGTTGAGTGTCCAACATTCCATGCATGCGATTCATAAGCATCATTATATCCCTCACTTTCTCTTGCACATTTTAATCAGGTATAGTATACGTGTGATTAGCTTGAAAGGTTTGGGTGGGAGTCACTACTATAGGTCACAATCTTGTGTACATTGTTTTTCTCTGCAAACTTGTCCACCTAATATTCTCTCACAAAGGCTCTAGGTTCTAGGAATTTATATATTTATGGATGCTCACAAAATTAAAACATCTATTAATCATTTCTTTGAGATGTTAATGACATGACAACATTTTCATTCGAGATCAAACTCCATAGTGTGTTTTCCGCATTGGGAAGAGGAAACATATTGATATTGAAATTCTTAGACATGTCACCTTTGCCTCTTTGACCGTTACCCATTGTCTCACTGTACCTATAGTATAACATTGAATGTGAAGTTCTTGAGGCACATTGGATGAAAAATGTTATTTGTCAACCATATGTTAGTGTCCAATCATGGTGGCTTCTTTCTTCTAGCCGTTATGTGCATAATAAAGGGACTCTTATTAAAGATTATACTATTTAACCAACTAAACAAAAATGTGCAAGCAAGAAGGAAAGAGACTTTTCTCACCTATCTTGCACAAAGAAAAATAATGAAACTTAGATACATTGTTTAGAGAGCTCAAATAATCTCTTAATTAACCACTAAAATCTTGATGGTATTTGCAAAAATTCATAACACAATTCAAAATGAATAATTATTACAACAATAAGCTTTTATTGCAAAACTTCAAATGTTAAATTTGAAGTTTATATTAAATTTGAAATCTAAATTCACATATATGGTTAACTACTTTGTAAATAAACTTATGAATGGAAACACATTAAAATCATCTCTTTTCCATCCATGCTCTTTATTGCTAGTTTTAATTAACAAGATTATCAAATATACAAATTTAAATTCACCTCTCTTTGATTTTGGTTATTGATTCAATCTTGTAATACAACTCTGTGCATGGTTAAATAGTTCATTCCACAAATAGAGTAAGATATCTTATCACAACCAATCCTCCTGCCATCTGTAGGAATTTACAGGGTAAGTTCCTCAGACAAAACACCAAAGGGCACTGCTCACAAACATATCATAGATCAATACACCAGTGTTCTTGACATGGTTAAAACCCTTGAAGAGGGAAACAGTCCACGAACTGAGCCAACACGACCACTTCAAGCAATTTAATAATAAAAAGAATGAAAATCTACATACGCTTCTCTTATGAACGGTTACCCTACAAATGACCCTCCATGCTCTTTAAATAGAGATCATGGACCAATCGGGTGTTAAGCTATGGATCAAGTGTTGGTAATACCAAGGAGAGAATGAATCGTCGGATCACAACATATCATGACTGTCGGATTTGTAAGTTACAAAAGTACATAGTAAATAAACACACTTTACCTAACTCTACACTAGACCAAGTTATACTTAACTATTTCCTATTTGTCGGAATATCCTAACACCAACAAGAGATTATTATTCAGTGGAAAAATAAGAAGATTAAGAGAAGAACTCAGTGAACAATACCAAAAGAATTGTTATCGATTTTCGGCAAGAAAAATGAATATAGAGGTTAATAAGGAAGCAAGGTTTTATCCTCCAATGGATAAGATTCCACTATTCTATATCACAACTAAGAAATCTATGCATCCATTGATGGATCCACACTAAATTATTCCATCTCGACATAGGTTTTTGGCTTTTAGTGAGATCAATGATGTCTAAATGAATTTTGAAGCACAATTAGATACACTAATGATATATAAATCAACTTTGAAGCACAATTAGGTACTTTTCCAGTTAACAAAAGATATTAAACCTTGGATTTGGGAGTGAAGTTCCTTTATTTTGTCATTAGTCCATGCTTCATATTGTCACTAACTATTGGTTATTAATGAAACACATGAAACCCTCATTTATAATGCTGAACGTATTATGGAAGTGCTATGCATAATTATGGAAGAAGAAAACATAATGCTTGCTAGTTCAAATAATATTAGGTAACTATGAACCTATAATATCTATAAAAAACAACATAAATATTCACCACCCAATAAGAACATTCCTAGGGTGAATGTGATAAATAAAGAGTTTAAGCACCACCCAATAAATTTATAAAACAAACATTTAAGTATTCAAATAGTTGGATTGAGTATTACATTGGGAAATGTTATCCCTGAAAATAAAAATAAAAAGTTGAAAAGAAAATTGTTAATTTAAGGAGGTAGATGACACTTTCTTGGGGTTGGAGGTCGCCAAGTACTCTAAGGTTAGTGATTTTCCAAAGGAAGGAAAATCACTAGGTTGAGAGTGTTGGAATTTTTTAGGATGGTAGAATTTCTTGTCATGGTAATTACTTGTGACTGATATTTATTTTTTTCTTACCTTTACTTGTTTATTTATGTCATCAAACAATTAGACAACAACAAAACGTAAAGAACATAATGTACAATAGACAAGAGATACTAAAAATTAGGCTCCAAGCTAGTGCAAAACCCCACGAGGGGGAAAACCCAAAAAATCCTTCTCTTATAGAATCAAGTCAAAATGAAATATCCAAGAACAAGACCAAGACCCAAAACTAAAACTCCACATCCAACCCTCCTCCAAGTCACCTCCATATTCAAAGTCAACATTGGTCAAATTGCATCAGATTTGGTTAAATTGTTCCACTTCCTGAAATTTTGCCCCCCTGAGATTTTGGGTCTACAACAAACTTCTGACATTTGTCCTTCTTTATTGAAAATCCTCCACAAGTGCGAGTTCTTTCTCTTCCTATTCTTCATCCTTTTTCTCCATTAGATAGGTTTAGAATATGATGTGTGATGATAATTAGTGAATGCACTACAAAGTGATTGAACTATCCTCTCTCTCTCTCTATATATATATATATGTTAAGGAGGTCGAATAGGTGGCTCTTGGAAGCCTAGGCCGACTTGTTCCCAAGGAGGGATGACTTGATAACTTTTTGTGGAATTTGATTCAACAAAAAAATCTTTTTGACTCAATTGACCCTATAATCATGAAGAACATGTTTTGAATAGAAATAAAATAATAATAATAAATGAATATAATAAATATGTCAATGATGCATTTGAATTACGTTATGAAAACCAAAACTAGTTACATTTTCAACACTTCCTCTTCTAGGGAGGTATTCATAATGACACAACATGATACTCTCAAGTTGAAAGGCCTTGAATAACAAAAAAAATTTAAAGGCCTTGACTAACAAGCTCTTTGTCTCCACTAGATCAGAGGACAATGCTGGGAGGCATACTTTTCGACACCACTGCCTCTCTAGGCACATACCCCATCCGTATGTTCACCAAGTATATCTTCACAGGACTATTTTTATCTTGGATACACATCCTCAAAGAATATCAGTCCTCCAGGCTATTCTTGTCTTGGATACAGATCCTCAAAGAATATTGGTCCCAAATGCTTATCCAATCCACCATTCTCCCTTCCAATGCCTTAAATAGGATTACAACTGTTATTCCTAGCCATAATACATGACACATGGAGAATAGAGTGTCCATCCTCACTCCTTCTCAACCAAGGAGGAGATCCTCACTCCCTCTCAACTAGGGAGGATATAAATACAAGCCAAAGCTTGTGTGGGAAGTACTCATACTTCCCATACATCAACTATCTCTTCATCTGTAGAGATATGTTGTAGTTTCTTGAATCTAGTCTGTGTTATGAAACCAGCTCAAGAAAGATAGAAAAGATAGATCAACGCCTTAGAATTCAGCCTCTTCGAGGGGGCAACCTCCTTTACATTACATAAATGAACAATTCTTGGATGATACAAAAGACAAAACCTCCTTTATATATATAGGAGTCTAAGGAGTCACAATATAATCCAGCCGACCTAACAATAATAATATAAAGCCACAAAAATAACAATAGAGGGATTCTATGGGGCACAGAAATAAAAATATGGGGGTAATAGGGGCACAACAATATAAATAAGGGGTATAACTACAATAGTAATGGGGTAATCACTAGTATTATAGGGACCCAACATGCCCCTCTCCTTCAAAAAAGTGTTGTCCTCAACGTTTGAGTAGTTCTGAATACTTCTGCATAAAATTCTCATCCTCCCATGTGGAATCTTCAGCGGATAAGTTCTTCCACTTGATAAGATACTCTGAGATTGATCGATTTCGTAGCTGTCGAGTTCTTGTTTCTATGACTGCTTCTAGTCAATATAATTTTTCCCTCCTCGTCAAGTTCTGGCAATATTGTTTGAACTGGGAGCTTGTCGCCTATAACCTTCTTTAAACATGAAACATGGAAAACTGGGTGCAATCGAGAAGCTGCAGGAAGCTCCAATTTGTATGCCATAGTACAAATCTTTGCAACACCTTGTACGGACCATAATACTTTGGTGATAATTTATTATCCTTCTTAGCTTGCTT
>APFE030996228.1:157977-222950 GCA_000404065.3 Pinus taeda | reverse complement strand
TCTTTGTTCCGTTTTTAGAAGCTTTGTCATACCATTAGAGCTGATTATCTTTCTTGGTTTCCCTGCAATACCCTTTAATACAACTTCCTTTCCTTCCATAGAAAATTTCATGAAAAGTTCTTGAAAATTAAAAGCTATTGTACCCAAGGATTGTAGCCATTGGACTCCTAGTACAACATCAGCACCTCCCATGGGAATGGAAAGCATTGGGCTAGTCAATACATATTCTCCCATGGATAGCTTGACATTATGGCATTTTCCAGAGCAATTTATTGTTCCTCCATTTGCAATCATCACTTGACACTCTGGTGTCGGATATAGGAAGCAATTCAATTCTTTTGCTACCTTACAATGAATAAAATTGTGGGTACTTCCTGAATCAATCAACACTATTACCTTTTCTTATTGATTTGTCCTTCTATCTTGATGGTTTGAGGAGTGTTAATTCCCGCCAATGCATTACAAGATATGGTCGGATTCATTTCTTCCTTATCTAGGCTTTGTTCCTGGAGTATATCCTCTTCTTTTGACCTTTCTTGCTCCTTTTCTTCTTCCTCTTCACAATCTATGTAGAATAATTTCTTCTCAGCACACTTATGACCTTTAGTGTATTTGCTATCACAACTGTAACAAAGCCCTTTGCTCTTTTTTCTTCCAATTGTTGTGGTATCAACCTTATAGGTGTGGAAGAATAGCGACAACAACACTTCCGTCTTTATAGATGTGAGTGGTATGCTTCCTGGTTGCATAATTTTGCTTTCCATTTTTCTTGCTAACCTGAATGCCTTCTCTAATGAATCAGGTTCCCAAAGGCGAACATCATGTTGGATATTATCCTTTAAAGACCCTATGAACACATCAATCCTATGCTCCTCTGGAATATCTTTTACCCTTATGTTCAATTTTTGGAACTACTCAATGTGCTCCATTATTGACCCTTTTGTTTGAGACTTATCAATTGACTAAAAAAGTGTTGCTTTTTGTATCCTCATAATGTGCTATCAATTCTTCCATAAAAATTGCCCAAGTGATAAATTGTTTACGAGAGCAAAGCCATTGATACCATACAAACTGATTTGCTTCCAAATATAAAGTTGCCATACGTACCTTTTGTGTGTTTTGCACATTATTGAGATCGAAAAATTGCTCCATCTGTAATATCCATGTTGCAGGATCCTTGCATCAAACTTCCTCATATCGATTTTTGGAATATGGTGGGTCTTCGATCCAACATTAGAGTCTATGGAATCATGATTAACATTTCTTTTGTTCTCATCATGAGTTTCCTTTAGTACCTTTTCACCCTTATTGACCATTTCTTGTAGCAACTTATTCATATTTATCTTCAATTCTTCCATCTTATCATCCATGCCATCAATTTTAGCTTCTACGCCTTTCTTTAAACCATCCATCTTAGCTTCTACACCTTTCCTTAAACCATCCATCTTAGATTCTGTTGCTTTTTGTGCAAGTGACACTTGTTGCACTTCTTCTTGTAATTTTGATATATCATATAGCATTTCTTCTTCTTCTTCATGAGTCATGCTAGAGATTCCAGGCTCCTTACTAGGCGTTTGCATTCTTTCCTCGAGGCATCAGTTACCGATAATAATGCTCTATTATGCCCTTTGAATTCCTTCAAAATAAATTTTCAAACCAAGCTTAAGCTAAAATTTAAGAAAATCTACACACATTTTTTCACTTTGTAGGAGCTTGATATTGTCTCTAATGTATCTCTGTACTTTCCTATCATCTAGTTCTGAATTTGTGATTTGTAGTAGCCCTTTGTGTCCTCTTTCTAATGCCACAATTCTGACCCAAATTGGTTTCTCCAAGGAAGAGTTATGCAAAATCTCCCACAGTGACTTGATTATAGACTAGTTAAGTAGAGCGAACTTGTGCGACGTGCCACGAGTCACTGTTTTGACCTCTGGACCTGAAAAATGCATACATGAAATTAAAGTCCATCCTCTTTCTGCACCTTCGTACGAAATTTCAATCCGATCCCCAGAGAGAAAGTTATGACGATTTTACCTAGGTCACCTGTTTGGAATGTAATTCAGGAGTCTGCAAAAAGACCAACTTCCTCAGATCATATCTCCGCAAATATCGTGTGAAAAGCTCTGAAATTTGGACCCAAGGTTTAGTGTGATGTTTTCTCAAATGGGTTTTTTGTGCGACTTCTGAAACGTCACAGAAAAAAATTTATAGCGAAAATGCCACGATGACCTGTTTGGAGCAGCGAAACCCTAGAATCCAAAGCTCTGATACCAAATGTTATGAAACCAGTTCAAGAAAAGATTGAGGAGCGAATCTATAAGTTTTACATTTTTATCTGAACACGCGTAATAATATCTTTTTACGTGAAGAACATCTTAATTCTTGTTGAAGTTATCAGATACTTAAGCCGATTTGGGTAAATATAGAGGTAAGAGTCATTATAGAGGTGTGTAAGTGGTTGATTCACTTATTTAGGGTAAACAAAGGACAGTTGTAGACCTTCGAAAAGGTCTAGAGGACGAATAAGAGAATTATATTGATAAACACTAAAAGGCTTATTCATCTGCACGAAGGTAGAACTAGGGTATAAACAACATCACTACCATCTCTGGGTGCGGAAACTTGGTTCCAACATCCCCCCATACTGCCTTGGGTGAGACTTCAGTTTGCGCTTCGCGGGTTGATGCTGAAAGGGCCAATAATGTAGGGATTTGTTTGGCTAAACCTAACACTGAACCTGGGTTAGGGCCCACTAAGCCAACAAATAGTTCCGTTGTCGGAACCGAGATCTACATAAAGAGATGTGTGATGTCGCATCACTGGAATCCAATTAAGAAGGAAATTGAAGACTGGTTGGATAGAAATATCCACGAATTTGTGGTGCAAGAAAATAGGAATCCGCGATTGATGAAAGAACAGTGGTTGGACAGATATTTGTACACAGAGATACACGAAATATTCTTTTGTTCCTTCCTTATTGAATTATATGAGTGGATCGATAAATTGGCAAACAACCAAGGAAGGTGGAGGTTTGAATTAGTACAGAGATAGGAAGCCTTTGAAGACAGAATCACACGCGTTGTCGATCACTGGCTTGATCGTATCATAAGAGGATTTGTGACAGAGTTCGCAGTCGATACTTCGGTCAGTTATAGTGAAGCATAGTGATGCTTCTTCAAGGGACCACGAGGTAAGTATTTAAGGTCTTTAAATACTTGGATTAAGATGCTCTTGTGTGAAAAGTGGGTTATGAAGTTACCTTGATGTTTCGAGCTATGCGAAGTGGAAAGATATTCAGGGATAAAGGAAAAAAAGGCCCTGAATATAACCCGCTGATTGGACCTCCTTTGAGCGACGATGAAGAAGCGACACATGCTCCACCATAGAGCACTATTCAGTTGATAAGACAAGGGTTCCTGCGAATACCCCATCTACCCACACCACCTCCATCTTCACCTCCGCTACATACACCTTCGCCCACACTGCCACCACTGTTCAGTATGGAAAATGTAGTAAAGTTGCCCATTTTCAAGGGTTTGGGAAATGAGGATCTAGACCAATTTTGGTTTGTCATGAAGGCTGTATGGGAAGCTCAGGGTATTATAGATGATCAACTAAAGAAATAAACGTTGGTTATTGCTTTGCAGGAACACGCGCTAACATGGTACATTAAATACTACACTGATAACCCGACCGTTGCATTAGTAGATATTCAGACCATGCTAAGTAAGGAATTCAGTAGGCCCAAGTCTGAAGTGAAATCAATCATTGGATTCAAAGAGATCATGATGAGGCATGGGGAGACACCCTGGGAGCTGGATCAGAGATTGAAATGTAATATCTGCGAAGTTAACATGAACTTTACGGATGGGCAACACTGCGAATGGTTTGTGGCTTTACTCAAGCGTAATCTAAGGGTTTCTTTATCACAACAAAATATTGGGACCCAAGCAGAAGCCTTGGAGGTCACGATGAGATTACATGAAACACCGATTCAGGATGCTAATTTGGGAGTTCAGTAGATTCATGTGGAGTTGCAGAACCTTTTCTTAGAGTTTCAAAGTTTGAAGAAAGATAGAATAGTTCGGCCAGAGGTGCACAAAGAAGTTTGGTGCCTAAAATGAAAAACTCAGGGACATGACAAAGATCACTGTACAGTCTTCACGAATTATGTTGCAGCAAGAGGGTTGATGCCTCTGAGGCCGAAGGCTCAAGTGATGCCAAGTACAAGGTCCGCGCTATGGTGTGCTATCTGTCAGGTAGCTGGAAATCATGTGACAAACAATTGTCACTTGCTGCAGAAATTTGTACAGACATCGCACTAGCTCTTCTGCAACTTCTGTAAATCGGTGGGTCATGAGGATCATAACTGCCATAACTATGAGGTAATGATGGATAGAACACCCATATATCGGGTACAGGTAGAAATTCAGCCTTCGGACCAAGTTGTTGGGGGAGCACGAGGAGGATATAAGGGACACAGACGAGGTCGAGGACAGGTTATTTTCTACAACTGTGGGGGACTAGGGCACTACGCACAAGAATGTACGAACTCGATGTGCCTATTGTGTTGATATTGTACTCAGTTTGACCACGCAACGTAAGATTGCCTTGTATTACTAGCTAATATAGGTGAAAAAGGGGTGCAGCCTCAACAACATACCTAGAACCCACAAATGATGAGGTCTGAGCCTTGCAAAGAAGATCCTGAAGTGGACATCGTGTTGCAAAATGGAATGATGAGTAGCGAAGACAAGGGAAAGTAGCCTGAAGAAAGTGAGTGGGTTCGTAAAGCTCTAGAAAGGGAGGTTGGGTTTGATGTGGAACACGTGAGGGAAACATTTATGAAAGAAAAGAAAAGCTTCGCGAAGGCCTCTACCTCAGGAAGTCAGGGTAAGCTAGTTGAAGAGATGGACCCTTCTATGCTTACTACTTTCTTAGAGACTTGTATGAAGCTGCTACGTGATAGCAAGGTTGTGAAAGGATTAAAGGAACTGATAAATAAGTGTGTTGGAAAAGAAAACACTCCTGAAGGACTGCGCGTGGTCAAAAATATTGGTAAGAATAAAGCAAGGACACGGCGTCAGATGAGGCTCACTGCGTAGATAGGAGAATATGAGATGGATCAAGTTATTATGGATCTAGGGTCATATGCAAATGTTTTTCCTAAATAGACGTGGGAGGGAATGGGGAGACCTGCACTGCAGCGGTCTCTGATTTAGTTAAGGATGGAAAATCAACAAAATATCACCCCCATGGGAAGATTGCATGGAGTAACAATAAATATTGAAGGCGCAAGCACGTTGGCTGATTTTGAAGTGATTGAAATTGTGGATGACAACAGTCCTTACACTGTGCTCCTTGGGATCGATTGGGCCACTGAAATGAATGGGGTGATCAATTTGAAGAAATGGAAGATGAAATTTGAGAAGAAATCTCTCTGCGTAGTAGTACCCCTAGACCCTGTAGAAAGACCGCACTATACTGAATCGGTCCGTGATTATGAAAGCAATGATGATTTGGACCAGATTTATAAGATAACGATACAAGATAAAGATTAGGTGAATCCAATAGTTGATGGGCGTATTGCACGGGATCGCGAAAGTTCCTGCATGTCAGATTTAGATGAGGAGTTGGAACACTAGCAGAATTGATTGCATGAAGTATATACATTGCGCTGTAATATGATGACTAAGTCACTGCGCTGTGTATTGTTGGAGGTAAGAAGTTTTCCTTATTATGATGGGTTAACTGATGTTGATAAATTTTTGGATGCATTTGAAAGGGAAGTGCTAGAGAAGCATCGCTTCCAAGCCTTAGATTTCGGGCTACGCTCGCAAGATGGTGGGGTACGCACAAAGACGGTTTGGATGATTGGCACGTGTACAGAAAGATGATGAGATTGCGGTTTGGTTGCTCGAAAGTTCGATTAATAGAGAAATATGATGGGAGGAATGATCTACGTGATCACTTGGCAAAATGGATTGAAGTTTATGGTGTGGAGCCTCAGCTTGAGTGGGTGCATTTGTTTTGTCATACTTTGGATGTAATACCAATGAACTAGTACTTAGAAATAGAGCTCCACCATGGCACTGAAGAATGGGACGTTCTGCAACAAGGATTCTTGATGAAATTCAGTTTTGAGGATGGATTTGAATGTATTGATGAGACGTTGCAGGAGGTCAAGGTAGCAATCTTCAAAATACTGCAGGATCCCTTGGATTTAATTCTCCCAGATTAGACCACCTAACTGCACCATGCGTTGGAGTGCTACAATGTGACTGCTGAAGAGGAAGACGAGGATCCGAGGAACATCAATATCCCAGAGAGAGAAGGTCACCGCGAAGTTGAGGGATCGCAAATAGAGAATCCAGATATCACCGCGCCACTCAAGACTAGACAAGTGTACATTGGCATGGATGCAGAGCCAAAATTTGCAAAGATTGGAGACGACTGGGATGATGCCACAGTAGAGAAGGTCATTGAGCTACTTCGTGAATATCAGGACTTGTTCCCTACGAAGTTTTCAGACTTGAAAGTGATAATAGGGGGCTTGGGGTTTATGAAGATTACTTTAAAGCTGGACGCGAATCCTGTCAAACAAAGGCCTTACCATCTCAACCCAAAGTATAAAGAAAAGGTCTGCTTAGAGTTGGATAAAATGCTTGGAGCAAGTATTATGAATCGGTGGAAGAATCTGATTGGGTGAGCCCAATGGTAGTTCAGGAAAAGAAATAGAAGGATGAAATAAGGATATGCATAGATCTCAGGAAATTGAATTACACCTACGTGCATGATCCCTTTCCAACTCCGTTCACTGATGAAGTGCTTGATAATGTAGGAGGACAGGAAGCATATTCATTCACTGATGGGTTCTTTGGGTACCATCAGATCAAGATCGTGCCTGAAGATAGAAGTAAGATGACCTTCACGACTGAGTGGGGATGCTTTTAGTATACTGTGATGCCTTTTGGATTGAGGAATGCATTGGCGATATTTTCACGCGTAGTCAGTGCGACGTTTAAGGACTTCATTCACAAATGTTTGGAGGTATACTTTGATGATTGGATGGTGTTTGGATTGTTAAAGCGCCATGTAGCTAGTCAGTCATGCATTGAAACAAGAGAGGAGCTTACTAATCTAGAGGAGGAGCTGCCTGGCACACAAATTTTTGTAGTGCGCATCACAGACAATCACTTTACAGATATCATACACTTCCTGACTACATGAACAGCTCTAGAAGGGTACTCTAGTCAACAAAAGAAGGAATTGGTGGTGCGTGCGACAAAATTTCCTGTCATTGCAGTACATTTGTATAAAATGGGATTGGATGAAATTCTGCGATGTTATGTGCTTGAGTTTGAATGGAACAACATCCTTGCTGGAGCTCATGGAGGAGCTGTGGGAGGCCAACACTGCAGAAGATTTTATGCGCTGGGTTGTGGTGGCCAACACTGCATAAGGATTCCAAAGCTTATTGTAGGGCATGCGATGCATGTTAGAAGACTATTAGACCATCACAGATGGATAAGCTACCTCTAAATCTGCAGATGCCATTGCAGCCATTTGAAAAATATTGATTTTGTAGGAACGATTCAGCCTCTAGGAAAGAAGACGGGTGCGCTATATATCATCACTGCGACTGAGTATTTGACCAGATGGGCGGAGGCATAGCCCATGAAGGAATGTACAGGGGCAACAACAACAAAGTTCCTATTTGAGTATGTGCTGACTAGGGTCAGTTGTTCGAAGATTTTGATGAGAGATTGCAGTACGCATTTCCTTAATGAAACGATCAGCGCGCTGACAGAGGAATTCCAAGTTTATCATTAGAAGAGTATGCCATATCACCCGCAGGCTAATGAGACAGTTGAAGCATTTAATAAGATATTGGAGAACACATTGATGAGGGTTTTCAATGCACAAAGGAATGATTGGGACGTGAGCATACCCACGGGGCTATGGGATTATATAACTACTTGTAAGAAGCTGATTGGATAGACGCCTTTCCGGTTGGCCTATGACGTAGAAGCTGTGATGCCAATGGAGTATATTGTGCCCAATCTACGCATAGCGGTGTTCACTATAATGGTGGACCACATAGCCCTAGAAGAAAGGCTCGTGTAGTTGACAGAACTCGAAGAAGATAGACTTTTGGATGGATTCCATCAACAAGTTCAAAAGGAGTGCAAAAATGCATGGCACGGTCGGCGCATCAAACTGCACACCTTCAAGGTAAATGATATGGTTTTATTATATGAAAACAAGTTTGATAAATTTTAGGGAAATTTTGAATGCATTAACTGGGGCCATATGTCATCAAAGAGATTACTGATAGTGGAGTAGTTCAGCTAGTGAAATTGAATGGAGATCCATTTATGGGGAAGGTAAATGGCAGCCAATTGAAGCCATACATTGAGGATTCGGCTAGATGACTATATGATGGAAACATAGTCTTAGCACTCCAGGCAACTGAAAGGAGGCGCGAGACTGTAAACTACACTGCCCGGGTTGTAGAGCTACACGACTAGGGGACTGCGCAAAATGAAAGAATGTCACAACACCAGCAGGAGTGTGAAGGGAGCTATGCTATAGGAGGAGAGACCACGCAGGGAAGTTAGAAAGCAACCGTTACTGTCACTGTTGATGATTTGACAGTAAGAAAATGACTAAGATGGGCAGGGGGGTGGTATTTAAGGTTGAAATTAAGAGTGGGATCTTTGAAAATCTGCCGCCAATCTAGAATTTATGAGTGAATTTCTAGGGGAACAGTCGGATTTGAATTCGAATTTTCATATAAATTACAGAGGGTCGCCCAGTGAAAAACAATTTGCATTCTGAGAGTTGATGTGTAGTGCTATTGGTTGTGCATGAACCCTACGTTTTTTGAGGATTTGGTGGCAGGTTCTTTGTTTGATAGGTTGCCTAAGGAAACCCAGGAGCTCCTTACTAGCCTCATGTCTGCACCTGTATAAATTGGAAGTGTTGGAGGGTCTATGGCCTCTGAGGGAGTTTCCCATGAGGTCGTAAGTATGGAGGTGCCCATAGCGGTACCAAAATCGCCAAGGTCTCCTAGGCCGAAGGCTACGCCGGCACAAGAGGTTCCCAATACGAAGAAATATAAACAGAAGCAGACCTTGCCGATGCGCGAGTCATCGAGAAAACATTAGAGAAAAGAAAAGCCCACTGCGTAGGAGAAAGGCAAGGTGGTAGACCTAGAGGGTGTAAAGGACATTGATATTGAGGGAGTAGACCCTATTTCGAAGCTGCTCTAATACATCCCTCCACATCGAGGTAAGGTGAAGGTCCTAGAGGACCCAAATGAGGGAAAGTTTCTCCTTAATACACCCCTGCTACAAGAACATACGATGTTTGAAGGTCCACGCTTGGTGTGCATCCCACATCTGAAGTTAGACGATTGGGACTTGGTGGATAATGAGCGGTTCCCCCACCTGGAAAATGATAGTTTTATGAAGCGTGTTTTCTGTGAAGATTCTGGGGTCACCACGCTAGAGCTGGTGAAGTGGATTTGGGGGGTGGAGAAGGAAGGCTTGTTGAATCTTCTATGGGTGCTGCATTACAACCGCGCTCCCATAAATTTGATTGTTATCAAACAATTGTTGTGCCTGGTGCACGATAGGTTCCTGTGGGTGGGAGAGCCGACCCCTATAGCGGACATGTTGATCCATAGGATCACCTTACTGCCACATTCAGGGTTGAATTCGACCAAGGCCTTTGGTGAAAAGATGGATGAGCATGACCTCGCTGAAAGGATGAAGGACAAGTTTAAGCTTGTCAAGAAGCTACGCGGATATTCAATTTCGAGTATTACGGACCTCACGGTGAAGGTGGCCACCTAGATCTTGGCTGGCAAGGTGATGAGAAAGTGTCACACAGATAAGGTGCCGGCACTAGTGGTTTCATTAACGGCCCAGTCCGCCAAGGGCGTACAATTAAACTGGGCGCGCTACCTGTGCAACGAGTTCCTCGCAAATTGTATAGTGGCATAGGACCATAGCAAGATGTTCCACTACTTGTGGCTATTACTATTGATTGTGTTGGTTGCGTGGGAATTTCTGGAGGATAACCAGTTTCCTCTAATTGCGAAAGATCTGCTAGAAGTAGTGAAGCTTGCTTTGTTATGGGCCACTAAGGATGCTGACTGGGTCCAAGAGAGTAAAATATTTTGGGTGATGGAAGAAAGTATCCACGTGGTCATAAACTGCATACCACAACTGTCACCAACTGTCCTTGAGCAGTTGTCGAGATACGCGCAGTTCAAAGCGGACTTCCAATGTATCTACATTCGGGCGCGAAAGGACCCAGAACATAAGTGGTATGATTTACCATACCTAGTGACGGATGATGCCATCGCAACAGTCCTCGAGTGTTGGCCAACAGAGTGGCGCACAAGGTTAGACTTGACTGCTGGGTCTAGTAAGTCCGTAGAAAAGTAGAAGAAGGAAGAGTCCCGGTTGAAGATTCAGCAGTTGGCTGAAGAATGGAAGGAGGTTGAGGAAAAATCTCGAGCAGAAGCGGATCGCGCTGCGAAGGAATGGGAGGAAGAACATGACTTTGACAAAAGTTAGAAATCTCCTTCGCCATAGACAAAGGAAGAAGAGTGATCATAGTAGGGTGTTGCAGATATGGAAATCACTCCCTTTCGGGTAAAGTAGAATAGGGAGCAGGAGAAGGAAGGGTCGTGCAAAAAGACCAAGGCCACTAACTCGTCCCTAGACCCGATCACTTTGATAGAGGGAGACTTGGATGATATTGGGGATAAGGTAAGGGAAAAAATAGTAGAACTGCTGCAACAGTTTGAGCAGTAGCAGAAGCAAGCTTTGGTTTCCATATAAACGGGTCTGCGCGAGCTGTAAATCCAAATTACTCAACTGCAGACTGGTGTAGGGCAGGGTAGTGCAGTGTTGATTAGTTTGGCACCAGGGACCACTGAAGAAACATAGATGGTTCACCCTCTAGATCCCTAAGGCCATCGCGCTGTCGGATGGAGCTCTGAGCGTGGAGGCGGAATCTGACAAGGCTACTTTCAGTGCTCTAAAGAATATTGTTTTGAAGTTGGCTGCGATCCCAAGTGAAGTCCTTCACATGCTGCAAGCCGGTGTGATCGTAAAACTTAGGGCCTGAGAGCAGCACACGTTGAGTGTGATCAACGAGCAGAAGGTTAAAAATGAACATATGTTCCTTGAGAAATCAACAATAATACACACCTGGAAGAAGGTTTAGGAGAAGAATGAGTGCACCGCAACAGTGGTAGCAAAATCATGTAGAATCGTTCCGGAACTACACATCCCAGAAGAGGCACCTTTGGAGGCAAGATTAAGAAGTTGCTTGCAAGTGTGCACAATGCTAGGATAGAGATGGTCGAGGTTCAGTTTGAGCTAAACCTAAATATCACAAAGCTCGAGTTGAGGGCACAACTTTCAACTCCACTAGAGGTCAAAGAACAGGGTGAGGCAAATGTCAAGGATGTAGTCACTATAGTAGATGTTGCGGTGACGGAATGTACTGCGCTCTTCTAGTAGTTGATGAATGTACTCACGATTCAGAAGATCCCAATTTGAAGATTTTAAATACTGAGGCAAGGGAATTACAGCTACAGTATGATGAAGTAAGAGCAACGATGCACACCATCGCTATCATGCAGAGATTGGAAAAACTGCAGGAGGCAAAGCAGCTGAAAGATCACGTGGAGGCAACGCAGTGAAAAGAGGCAGTCCTCAAGGCCAGACTAGGGCCTTGGCTGGATGAGGCCTATGTGCTCTACACCACCATTGGGGAGAAGTTGTCCAGCCTCCAGAATACACAGCAAAAGATCCAGGCAGATAGCGCAATACCATCAATGGAGTAGCTGGTGGAACAGGTCAAGTAGGTAGCTATGCAGTGCACAATTGAAGTTGTAGTTGTTTAAGTGGAATTGGGAAGCCTTCGCAGTAAGATTTTCACACCAACATAGTGACTTAGGGTGAGTCACCATATTTTTGTTGGGGGCCTGTTGGGATCGAGTCCCCTAGGGTTAATTTTGGGGTTAAAAGCCCAAGTTTTGGGGTATAAAGCTCAAGTTTTTGTATGTAAAGTGTAAAGTATCCACAAGTTGTGGTCGCGCAGCACGTTGATGTAAAGTGTCATAAAGCGTTCCCGCCCTTCTTTTATGTAAGTTGTGTTGGCTTTAGAAGATCTACCCATGGTCCACAGACCATCGGATTGTATAAAAGGGAGAGTCTTATAAGAGTCTAAGACAATTTAGTAATAGAAGATGATGAATGTAATGGGTCATTAGTAGAAAGAGAGAAGAGTCTTAGAGTAGAAGAGAGGCTTTACAGCTGTGTGAGCAGAGGCCTTGGGTAGAAGTTCGTAGTTGAGTGCATGGACCCCTGCAGCTGAGTGCGCAGGGTAGTTAGAGTATGTAAGAAGATCAGAAGTATTAATAAAGAAGATAACTCTCGGAATATTTGAGTTTGACCTATTTACTTCTGTTATGAATGAATGTAGTTATGTTATATAACGGGTTTATGATTTAATGCTATATTGGTGTGTGAATATATAAGTTTTGCATTGTTATCTAAACGCACGTAATAATATATATTTACGCGAATAACATCTTAATGATTGTTGAAGTTATCTGATACTTAAGCCAATCTAGGTAAATACATAGTTAAGAGTCATTACATAGGTGCGTAAGTGGTTGATTCACCTATTTAGGGTACGTGAAGGATAGTCGTAGACCTTCGCGAAGGTCTAGAGTCCGAATAAGAGAAGTATATCAATAAACCCTAAAAGGCTTATCGATCTGTACGAAGGAAAAACTAGGGTATAAACGACATCACTACCATCTTTGGGTGTGGAAACTTGGTTCCAGCACCCCCCCATACTGCTTCGGGTGAGACATCAGTTTGTGCTCTGCGGGTTGATGCCAAAAGTGCCAGTAATGTAGGGATTTATTTGGCTAAACCTAAAGCTAAACCTAGGTCAGGGCCCACTAAGACAATAACAATATATGTAGCATAGGTCATTGTTTGCAAATATTATATGTACCTCTTTTAACATTACTTTTCCATCCTTGCACTGTTAGAAAGTTATATATTACAGAGCAATAGAACACATAAAATATTGCAGAAATATAAACACAGAAAACACATAAAACAAGAGAGACACAGATATACGTGGTTCACCCAGTTTGGGCTACGTCCATGGAGAAACAACTATTCCTTCCTTTTATATTATCTAGTAAACTGAAGAGATCCACTGTAATTCCCTCTTCGCTCTCAATCTCCTCTCTCTTCCTCACTCAGAATACAGATCTACATAGATGAAATACAATTCCCTCATATATAGCGAGGGGTTACCTTCTAGGGAAAAAAACCCTAAATTAAACATAACTTCTACCATCAGATCTCTGCCTAATGAATGTCCTAGATTGACTACGAAATTACAACATTTTGTAAGGCAATTTTACATCTATTTTTAGTTTCAGGGGCACTGTCCCCAATCCCCCTTGGACCCCCTTGCAGCGAATATTATATGGGCGGCGTTGCCGCCCCATTACGAACTGGGGTCCAATGCAGCGATACCTTTGAATATAGAAGATAATCAAGCTCCACACCCAACAATTGCCGACTTGGAGACTGATTATAGCAACTCCACCGGTACTTCATTTGTTGGACAATGACTCCACTTTGGTCCTGGTTGTTTCTCATCTTCTTCATCATACTTGAAGACTAATTGAAACTGAGCAGATTCTCAGTTTCTCCCTGGTTACAACTTTTGTTAACATATCTGCAGGATTCTGGCTAGTGTGTATCTTTTCCAGCTTCAACTGTTCATCTTCCAACGCTGGCCGTATGAAATGGTACTTGAGATGTATATGTTTAGGCTTGGAATGAAATGCAGAGTTCTTTGTAAGATGCATGGCACTCTAGCTGTCACTATATAACCTGCCCAACTCCTGCTTCTTACCCAATTCATCCAGAAACCTTTGTAACCAAATCATTTCTTTACTAGAATTTGTAGCAGCAACATACTCTGTTTCTATTGTTGAGAGTGCAACAACACTTTGCAGTTTTAAGACCCAACTAACAGTTGTTCCACCTACAGTAAACACATACCCTGTTGTGCTCCTCCTGTTATCTCTATCACCTGCCATATATGCATCAACATATCCCTGTAGAGCAATGTTTGAAACACCAAAGCATAATGCTTGATTTGTGGTACCTCTCAAATACCTGAGAATCCACTTCACCACGATCCAATGTTCTTTTCCTAGATTGTTCATGTACCTGCTTACAACTCCCACTACATGTGCAATATCAAGCCTTGTGTAGATCATTGCATACATTAAGCTTCCAATCACTGATGCATATGGAACTTTACACATATGAGCCATTTCTTCCTGAGCCTTGGGACACTCCTCCTTACTTAATTTTAAATGGATAGCCAAAGGTATACTAACTAGTTTTGCATTCTGCATATTAAACCTTTTCAACACATTTTTTATATACTAACTTTGGGACAATGTTAATTTGTGATTCTTCTTGTCTCTAGTTATTCTCATACCAAGGATTTGTTTTGCAGCACCTAAATCCTTCATTGCAAATGAGTTCGCCAATTTTATTTTGAGCACAGTTATTTCCTTCATGTTAGAACCTGCAACAAGCATGTCATATACATACAATAACAATATAATATAGTTGCCATCATTTTGCCTTTTGATATAAACACAATGATCAGAGTGACATATAGTATAACCTTGTTTAGACATAAACCTGTCAAATTTTAGATACCACTGCCTTGGATCCTGTTTTAAGCCATACAAGCTCTTCTTGAACTTGCACACTAGTTTCTCCTTCCCTTTTACCTCATATCCTTGTGGCTGCTGCATATATATCTCTTCCTCCAAATCCCCATGGAGAAAGGCTATATTTACATCTAACTGCTCAAGATGCAAATCTTCAGCTGCTACTAGACTTAAAATAGTTTTGATTAAAGTCATTTTAACAACAGGAGAAAATATCTCATCAAAGTCTATACCCTTTTATTGTGCAAACCCTTTCACCACAAGTCTAGCTTTATACCTTTTTCTACCTCCATCTTCTTCCTTCAACTTGTAAACCCATTTATTCTGCAATGTTGTTTTACCTGCAGGCAACCTGACTAAGTCAGAAGTCTGGTTATGTGCTAAGGAGTTCATGTCTTCTTTCATGGCTTGCTCCCACTTCTTCCTAGTTTCTACCTTTACTGCTTCTTCATAACATTCTGGTTCACCAGAATTAGTCAACAATACATAATATAATGAAGGAGAGTATCGTTCAGGGGGTCTACTTATCCTAGTAGATCTTCTAACACCACCTTCAGGTGTTTGAGGTGCTTGTTGTTGATTGTTGGCATTATGTTTCTGGTGAGGTTATATGTTACAGATGTTGTACTTGATGGCAACACCCATGGCGAGGCTCTCAATATGATGAAAATTAAGAAGTACGCAGGAGAACAGTTCAGAAGATGCGTACCCGCAGGTACGCCGTGCAGGGACCGCGGCCAGACACGCAGGTCAGCCGTTCAGGAGGTGCGTACCCCCAGTGCACTCATTTCAAGGAAGAGAAAAGCACACATGGGGTTTCTTATGTATTTAGCCGATGGTATTTGTGTTATTATGGTTTTGGCTCGTGGTATTGATCCGTGATTTAAGGAAGAAGCATGCCTATATAAAGCAAAGGAGATCATTTGGCTTGAGTATGCTTTTGGGTTGAATATCTTAAGATCTGAAATATTTGGGTTATTGTTTCAAAAAGCTTGATCTATATGAAAGTGAAGTGGAAAGCGAATCTGTGAAGGGTAAGCTCTCAAGCGCTTGATCAGATTTGGGCATCCGTCTAACTGTAGCACACTGGTGATTTGCAAATTCAGCCCTAATCTGATGTACCCAGGTGTTTAACGGTGCCTCTACGTGGGTACGCAGAGTAGAAGAAGGCGAGCTGCGTGGGTACACAGAGCAGAAGAAGGGTGACTGCATGGGTACGCAGAGCAGAAACAGGCGAACTACGTGGGTACGCAGAGCAGCAGTGGTTCAGGTGCGTACGCACAGTAAAAGTACGCGGCGCGATAGACTTTCTGGGTGCGTACCTCTGTGGCAGTACGCGGCACGATAGTGCATCTGAGTGCGTACTGTACGCAGCGCGACAAAAGAAGCAGTGCGTGGTCACGCAGTGCAGCATAAGGAGCTCTGCGGGTATATGCAGAGAAGCAGAGGGTGAAGTGCGTAGCGACGCAGGCCAGAGAAAGGAAAGTTGCGTATTTGTCTCAGGACTATCTGTTGACTGAATTTTTCTGTTGTTAAGGTGTTCGGGGTTTAGTTCTGTTTTGTTGATTTGGTTACTGCTGTGAAATCTACATGTACTTGATGATCACTTGATGTTTATGGATCCAGTTTGAAAATTTATGAAAAGTGGTCCTTGAAAGAAAAGGAAATAGGGGGTTGTAGCTCCCTTCCAGGAGAGACTGGAAAACGAGAGAGAGTTGTAGCTCTCTGCAGGTTGCAGCCTACGTACTGGTAAAGGACTGCACCAATACAAGACCATTGTAAAAGGAGTTTCTAATTTGAAAAAAGATAGAGACATATTGCAGCAGGTGGTTTTCACCCACATTGGGTTTCCACCTTATATCTATTGTTCTTTGATGTGATTGTATGTTTTTCTTGTTCATGCTCATTATTTTATGGTACTGATATGCAAAAATAATTCAAAGTGCAAATAAGGAAGATTTGGTAAAAGAACTAGATAATACTGATTCACCCCCCCTCTCAGTATTATTTTCAACATTGTTGTGGTTGTTGTTTTGGATGTTGATCATTATGATTTTCAGACACCATCACTTTTTCTGTGATCTCGTCAAGCACTATGTATTCTTTGTTTTCCTTTCCTCGTTTCTTTTCCTGCAACTGATCCTTATACAAAACCTTTTCATTCAATATAAAATCTCTGCACCTAATGATTTTGTGTTTTTCATAATCATAAAAGAGATAACCAAAATCATTAACACCATATCCAATAAAGGTACATTTCTTTGATTTTTCCTCAAGCATTGTTCTATTTTCTTTATTAATGTGGACAAAGGCTTCACAACCAAAATTCTTTAAAAAAGAGTAGTTTACCTTTTTACCTGTCCATGCCTCCTTTGGAATACCACCATCCAAGGAACTTGAAGGCCTTCTGTTTATTAGATAAACAACAGTATCTATAGCATCTGCCCAAAATTGTAAAGACAATCCTACATATAATCTCATGCACCTTGCACGCTCCATGATTGTCCTGTTCATCCTTTCTGACACACCATTTTCATGTGGTGTTCCTGGAGCTGTCTTCTCTTTGTGAATTCCATTCTCTGAACAATACCTATCAAAATATTTGCTGCAATATTCACCTCCATTGTATGATCTGAGACACATCAACCTTTTTCCTGTCTCATTTTCAACCAAAGCTTTCCATTTCTTGGAAGTATCAAATACATTAAATTTATTTCGAATACAATAAATCTAGGTTTTTTGGTTGCAGCATCAATAAAAGTAACATAATAATGAGAGCCACCAAGAGATGATACTTGAGCAGGTCCCATACATATGTATGCACAAACTCTAATTTTTCGCTTTTCTTTTCTTTCCCAACTATAAGGAATCTGACTCTCTTCTGTTTTCCATAAACACAATTCTCACAGAATTTTAAATCAACATGCTTCAAACCTGGAAAAAAATTTCTTGAGTGAAGAATCTGCATCCTCTTCTCACTCATGTGCCAGAGCCTATGATGCCACAATGCCTTATCTTCTCATGTAGAGGTTAAAGCATTAACAACATTAGAAATACCATTGCATAAATACAATGTACCAACCTTTTTCCTTTTGCTATTACCAGGGATCCTTTAGTGACCTTCCAAGTTTTATTTGTAAAAGTAGTCACATAGCCTTCACCTCCCAACTACCTTGTTGAAATAATATTTTTCTTTAGATTTGGAACATGCCTTACCTCCTTCAATAACCATTGATTTCCATTTTGTTGTTTTATGAAAACTGTATGCATTCTAATGACTTTACAGGGTTGATCATCACTCAATCGAACCTGTCCAAAATATCCTTGAACATAATCATGAAAATGTTTCCTAATAGGTGTGGCATGGAATAAGGCCCTTGAATCTACCACCCAGGCATCAATAATATTTTCTAAAGAAAGAATCAAAGAATCTTGCAACACATCACCTGTTACATTCACTTCATGATTATTTTCTTGCTGCGCGTCTCCTTCTTTTCCTTTTCGAGACTTGCAGTCGTTTTTCAGGTGTCCTTTCTTCCTGCATTTCCAACACACTATCCCTGATCTGGACTTGGATCTACCTTTTCTTGACTTACCGTGATATCCATGGCTCTTTCCTCTTTCCATTTTTCTTCCCCTAGTCTTTGTAGTCAAAGCATTACCTGATGTCTCACTGGAGCTTTTCCATCGCATTTCCTCACTAAGGATTGCACCGACAACATCATCAAACTTTAAAGTATTAGATCGAGAGACAGAGTTACTAATGGACATAACTAAACCATTCTAACTTTCTAGCAATGAGCACATAAATAATAGAGCCCTAACTTCATCATCAAAAGTTACCCCTACAGAACTTAACTAACTGGTAGCTGTATTAAATTCATTTAAATGATTAGCCACAGATCCACCTTTTGACATTTTCATATTAAATAAATGCTTCATAAGAAATTCCTTATTTGAGGCCAAGGATTTTTCATATAGTTTGGCCAATGTAGACATTAAACCCTCTGTTGTCTTTTCCTTTGAAATATTAAACGCTATCGACGCTGCTAGGCACATATGTATTGTTCCAAGTGATTTTTTGTCGAGAATATCCCATTCTGTGTCTATCATATTCGTTAGATTCTTTGCCTTTCTGCTCAATGGTTGGTACAGATCTCTCCGGTACAAATAATATTCCATCTGCATCTTCCACAACTGGTAGTTTTGGCTGTTAAATTTTTCAACCCTAAACCTACCGTCTTCTGCCATTGCTCCCACTCGAACCAGGAACCGTTCTCTCCTGTGAGTTTATCAACCAAATAGACCTTCGGCTCTGATACCAGTTGTTAGAAAATTATATATTACAGAGCAATGGAACACATAAAATATTGCAAAAATATAAACATAGAAAACACATAAAACAAGAGAGACACAGATATATGTGGTTCACCCAGTTTGGGCTACATCCACGGAGAAAAAACTAGTCCTTCCTTTTATATTATCTAGCAAACTAAAGAGATACAACCTACATTAGATCTGTTGTAATTCCCTCATATATAGCGAGGGGTTGCCTTCTAGGGAAAAAAACCCTAAATTAAACATAACTTCTATCGTTAGATCTCTGCCTAATGAACGGCCCAGGTTGACTACGAAATTACAACATTTTACAAGGCAATTTTACATCTATTTTTAGTTTCAGGGGCACTACCCCCAATCCCCTCTGGACCCCGCCCCCTTGCCCCCCCCTACAACGAATATTTTACGGGCGGTGTTGCCACCCGATTACGAATTGGGGTCCAATGAGGTGATACCTTTGAATACAAAAGATAATCAAGCTCCACACCTAACATGCAGAGATATGATTCTTTGACTTTTCTTCAATTTGTTATGTACCAACCTACTCCAACAAAGGTGCCTCAATCCTTCAACCACAAACATTTCTTTGAGATGCTCACTTTGTCTTGGTTTCTTTCAAACTTCATAGATAGTTTAACTTCATCAAAGTAAATCATTCTTGTTTTATGTATCAGAAGGGAATTTTGGTAACATAACTACTTCTCATACTCGTGTCAGAGGGAAGAGATTCTTATGCCTTCATATGCATTCATTAGGGGAATTTTGAGGTCTAAAATGGGCCTCCCAAGAAAAATGTACAACCAAAATAAACTTTATAAGAACCAATAGCATTCAAGATGATGATGTCAGCCATGGGGGATGATTTGCCATTTTTCGAGTAAAAAAGTAAAAAGATTAATAAATAATAAAATAATAAAATAATAAAACTACTTTTTCAACTCGTATTTTCAACTTATCTCCATAATTTTTTACTCAAATTTCAAGCAAGAGTACTCGCTAGATGCAAAATTTAATTCCTCATCCAAGAAGTACCATGTTGCATACTTTCGATGGACCTTGCTACATGAAAAATGAGAAATACATGAAAAAATGTGATTGTAATCACATTTTTTAATGTATTTCTCATTTTTCGTGTAGCAGGGTCCATCGAAAGTATGAAACATGGGTACTTATTGGATGAGGAATCTAATTCTTCATCCAACAAGTGTTTCCACTCGAAATTTGAGTAAACCCATAGGGAGATAAGTTGAAAATATGAGTTGAAAAATTAGTTTTTCTTTTTTCCCCTCTAAAATTTGATGATGTAATCTAGTCTTATTTTATAATTTCCACTATTATTTTATAGTTTCCTTAGGAGGCCCAATTTAGACCTCAAAACTCCCCTGATGATTACAGTCTTCAGAATTGTCAATTTTGTAGTTAGTCCTACCTTTATGTATAGAATGGATGCCTCATTAATTTGTGTCACAAATATGTGCTTCACATAGCTTTAGATTCTTAATTAGATCCATTTTTATAAGGAGATACTTCTTATTCATCTTTTGTATTTTACATGAAAATATCTTAGATGTAGTTTTCGGTGATTCAACCACTTTACGATAAATTTAGTCCCTTCCATAGACTACAAATAAAAGTGCTTTGGAAATACATTTTGTATTATTACATATCTTGGAGACATGCCACATACTATCTTATGCTTAACACTTGCAGTCACAAAGACGTTGCAGAATGATGCTTTCACCTTGGCAACACTATCACTATAATTTAAGGAGACTCAACCCCCAAAGGTAGTCTTCACAGTGTCACCATAGTGCCAGAAAAGGCTAAGATAAAATATTCAAATGTCTCCATAAAAGGTTCAGATAGTTTCAAAACTTCGATTTCTATAATGAACATACTTCTTCGTATAGGGAAAAGTATAGCCATAAGAGCTTGCTTAGATGCTTCTAATATGTAGTGCTCACAGCCTGGATAAGTATTATTTAGTGGCATCATTGATGCGTTCAAGGAGATACCTTCCAAGCTTAGTCTAGTTACAAATTTAGATCTTCTAATCAAGTTTAATATTCACGTCTCACTTAAAATTTGTAATGAAGTCGACCGATATCCTTAGATCTTTCAAAGATCATCACATATATAAGATAATACCATATAATTCCATAAATTTGTTCGGATACTATTGCAATTAGGTTTCAAATGTCACCACAAAACTTTCAAATTTGTCATAGGTTCAAATCTTTTTCTTCATTCTTGTAAACATTACACCGTTATTGAGAATTCTTGATATAGTCTTAGATAGATCAGATCTCAGTGTCATCATGAATTCCTTGCTCCTTTGCTTGATATATATGCCCAAAACTTGTTTTTGTACATCGGTCTTGTTTGTGCATATCATAGAAACTTTTTCCATAGAGAAATATGTCATGTCACATGAAACTTGCACCACATGGAATTTATATTGCCACATGGACTTGCATTACATGTTTACAAGATCTTGAATATTCTTTTATATATGTATTAATTGTAGAGCATTAGATCTTCACAAAGTAGCTTCAGAACTTCATTTGGATTTCAGAGATTTGTTCTTGTGTGAGAGAGAATACAAATCACCATTAGTCCTTCTATATTTCTACCTTTATCCTTTGTTTAGATCCTTCAAAAAGGTGTCATTTCAAAGGTACCACAATTCGATTCTATGCTTCCACAGTAGAGAGTTATAATATCACAAAAACTTACATTTCATAGGAACTTTGCATCAATATGTGTCTCCAAAAACTTGCTTTCAAAGCTAAGAAAAATATCTCATTATAGAGTTTGGATCTTGATCAATCTTTCATAGATATGTTATTGACTTCTGTAAAAGCGACATAAAATTATTAAATTCACCAAAGGATTTTATGCTTTAGATGTGCTACTTTGATCTTCCTTAATTAGAAGTATTTCATGATCTTTTGCTTTGATTATATTCAGTTTTGGCCTTAATTAGTGTTTCCTTAGTGCTCTTGCCTCCACCATAGCTTTGATACCATGTTGAAATTCTATAGGATGATATAATTTATTATCATTGTAATTACTTATGACTAATATTTATTCTTTTCTTAGCTTTACTTGTTTATTTATGTCATCATGCAATTACAATAACAAAACATATATAACATGATGTATATAAGACAAGAGACATCGAAAATTAGGCTCCAAGCCAGGGAAAAACCCCACAAGGGGGAAAACCAAAAAGTCCCTCTCTTCTAGAATCATATCAAAATGAGATACCCAAGACCAATACTAGAACCTAAAATTGCCACCAAAACAACCACCAAAAGTCCAACCCTCCTCCAAGTCACCTCGACATTCAAAGTCAAGATTGGTCAAATTGTTCCAAGTCTTGAAATTTCGGCCCCTGAAATTTTGCAACCTAAAATTTTGTCCCCCTGAGATTTAGGGTCTACAACAGACTTCTAAAATTCGTCCTTCTTTACTGAAAATACTCCACAAGTGCGATTTCTTTCTCTTCCTCTTTTTCATCCTTTTTCTCCATTAGATAGGTGCAGAAGATGATGATGAGTGAATGTACTTCAAAGTGATCGAAATATCCTCTATATATATCTATCCAGGAAGTCAAAAATGTTGCTCTTGGAAGCCTAGGCCGACTCGTTCACAAGGAGGGATGACTTGACAACTTTTGGTGGAATTTGACTTAATAAAATAATAATTTTATTTTTCTTTACAAAATTCCAAATGGGACTTGAGTCAATTACATTTCTTTTGACGCATAAAATGTTATTTTTTATTCAATTCACCCTATAATCATGAAGAACATGATTTGACTCGAAATAAAATAATAATAATAATAAATTAATATAATAAATACATTAGTGATACATTTGAATTACATCATGAAGATCGACATTAGTAGCATTTTCAACTGAGAGGTCAAGGAGCCACTGATTTAGTTGGAGATTATTGAGCACCCAAGGTTGTTATTTTCCTTCTTGAGACAACTTTTGTAAAAATTGGTACCTTGGAAAATATTTATTTTGCTCAAAATAATAAATTTCGAGTCCCAAGGTTGTTGAGGAAAATCATTGATTTGGGAATGTTATTAGTATTTTATGTAGTTGATTTAAACCTTGAGGAAGATTTCTACCATGGGGAGATTGATAGTTTCCAAGTGGTTGATTTGACCTTGAAGCAAATCGATTCTCTAGGGAGTTTACTAGCTTTTGAGGTATGCAATTGAGTTTTGCATGATCTAATAGTTGTGACGTCCTTTCATATGTTCGCCTAATAAATAAAAGTCCGGGAAATACTAGGTCTATTTGGGGCCTTGGTATTAGCCCTTCCATGTTCGTTTCCCTTGGGATTTTTTTAAACCTCTGGTTAAATAAATAACCATGCTAAACCCCTCCCCCGCACACCAAACCATACCACACCCCGCGCATGCATAACCTTTGGATTTCATTGATATTTGGTCAATGAATAACCATGACCCCGAGCGCGCATTTAACCCGCAAAACCTAAAGTCTAAAACCCACCCACCGCCGCGAATAATCAAACGTTTATCGCACACACTTTTTATTTAAAACCTGCTCATCTTCCCCTCCCGTCCACCGTCGGATCGTCTCTCCTAGATCCGACGACCCTCATGCATATCGGGCGCCCTTTCATGATGGTACAATAGTGCCCGACGGTCGACGGTTTCACCGTCGTACACCGGGACACTTGTCGGCTTTTCATTGCATCGGGCTACCCCTGATAGATACCGCCCCCATACCAAAAGTGGTCCGACGCAAACCGCTTACCCCCCTTCGCTGTTGCCACTTCACCCCATGACGATGCCGCCACCTCACCTGGCACTGTGCGTTACCCTGCTGCGTCACCCTGCCACGTCACCCTGCTGACATTATCATCCACACTGGGTCCCACTGCTGACGTCATGCTAATGTCACCCGTCGTACTGTTGACGTCACCCGCTGTAGTTCTGACGTCATCCACCGAAAGGAAAGCGCGCAAGCGCGAAATTGATGCTTCGGAGGCCCATAATCAAATTCTGAGGCAGTTTTCGCTATGGAAAATAGGCCAAAATGGGGAATATTTTTTCTTAGCGATCATTTTTGCCTCGAAAGGGCAGAAAAGGGGCGATTTAACAGTCTTTAGCTTATCAGAGAAAAGAAGAAGCCCATATTCAATCAAAGAGTATCAGTGAAGCGATAGAGAGTATCAGATCGACCATACCAGAGCCGGGAAAGCATTAAAGACCATCCAAACAAAGTCAATGAATACCAGAACAGAGTCACAGGCCATTAAAGCCGAATTATAACAGATTTAATGGGAATCACAATCACCTAAGAGTAGCAGAACCGACTAAGAGGTGCAAATAAGAAGTGAAAGGCGCAGTAATTGCAGATTGGACAAGCAAAGCTGCCAGAGGACGACAGATAGCCTCATTTTGAAACAACTGCCCCCATTGCAGCATTAGATAGATATTTTCATTACTTATAAGACAAGTTAGGTTAACTGCATTTATTTCCTGAAAAAAGATCTTCTAGCAGATCTTTGTTGTAGATATTTTGCCTATAAATACAACCCTGAACAATGTAATAGGGGTTGGTGGGTTGTTTGGTTGATCTCTCTTTTTGAGAGCTGCACTGTAAATATTTAGAACTTCTGTAATCAAAGAATGTTGGAATGCTTGCATCTGAACTGGCTGGTTGTGCTTTCAATGGCTGAAGAAATTGGTATGGAATTCTCATGCTTGCTCATGGTTCAATAAGTTTTTCCTCCCTTTGTTTATCAGTTTATATATAGCTGTATCAAATATATATCATAATCTAAGTTGCAGGAAAAAAGAATAGACCAGAATTGGTTTTCATGCCCTCTGTGCTCAATTCTTGCAACTTTCCATGTTTTCCTCTGAATCAATGATGAATATGCATTCTTAATTGCGCATGTTTAAGCTGTTCTTTCACATATGAATGCTGTCTAGGAATTCTTCATTGCTCCCAGATATCACTCATTCACTTTCCCTCTTTGGCTGAATGAGAGATCCTTAATTGCCTCTCATTCCCTAACCTACATTTCACTCTTATTCCAGCATAAAATCATTGTGCCATGTGTAGCTATCGTGCTCCATATTCCCTTCTTCTACCAGAGAAAAAACACCCTTCAGTTCACAGTCATGACTCCATGCTCAATGGTTTGAACTTCTTACACTTTGCATGTCATCTCTATTTGATTAAGATCAACCCTCCCACTAAACCAAATCAAAACCCATGTGCATCATATCTAGCCTAAAATCACCCCTTAAACCAAATTTAAAATCCTAAAGAGAGAGCCCTCTCTGATTGTTGGTAGGCTAGGACTTGCAGTCCAAAGATTGGTTTGTGGTTACCTCGGTTGTATTCCCTTGGGAGTCAAAGGGAACAACCTAAGTGATAATAGGTGGGAAGTGGTTGGTTTCTTGATAGTGGAGCTTCTTTCCACATGACCGACGACAAGAGTTTGTTCAGTACTTTGGAGGAGAAAGATCTCTGGATACTCATAGCAATGGGTAATGATGAGAAGTATAGTGTCTCAGGTGTAGGCACATTTTTTTTTTTAGAGGGAGCATGGATCTCGCCTTACCTTGACCGATGTCAAGTATGTACCAGGACTGAAGAGAAACTTGGTGTCGATCGCGATGCTAGAAGACAGAGGCTATGATGTAGTCTTCAGTAACAGAAAGGTTTTCCTTAGACACATCATCACTAGACAGGTGAAGCAGATTGGTTCACGGGTCAAGAACCTATATGCTCTTGAGGTTTAAGATGCATGCAAAGCCTTGAGCAACAAGGCAATTGATGGAGACTTGGTGGTTGAGAGGGAGGGTATATTACCTCTCAACATGCAGAGCCAGAAGAAGTCTTAGAAAGTTGGGAGGAACCACGATTGGTGCGACAGCTTCAGGAGGTTGTGGAGCAGCCACAACGAGTGAAGCTGAGAGGAGATCGAGTAGAGGCATATACTCATGCAGAGACCTCCAGTAGGGGGGAACTTCGAGCCAGGTGGGCAGAGGGATCACATGCAGCCATACCTCCAAGTAGGAGGTGGGTTGATGTGGATTGATTGTCCCAAGGAGGAGTGGCAAGATCCTTGAGGTACCCAACCTCTTGGATGAGACTTTGCTACAGGAGCCCCAATGTGGAGTAGCAAGAGCTGGCTGATTGGGTAGAGATAAAAGTGGATGGAGTAGTAGAGAGAGTGATAGTGTAGGGAATCCAAAGAGAATGGATAGCTAGCAGGCTGCAACAATGCAAGAGGCACAAGTGTTTTGCATAGTGGTAGGTGGCATAGAGAGGTGTGCAATGGTGCGAGATGCATGGAGATGTTGCAGTAGTGCAGATGTCAGAGAGGGAGCACTTCTCAGTAGTAGGTAGAGCTTCAGTATCAGAGTATGTTCCTAGCCCAACATAGTGGTTAGTTGGGAGTGTTTTTGTTCCAAGTGTTGTTGAAGCAAGTGGACCGAGTAGATGTGTTGCATGCAGAACATTTCAGAGTTACAAGATCAGGTTCGAGAGAAAGCCTTTCTTGTTGAGAGGGAGTGTTGAAAAATTTGCAACAAGAAATGTTAAATTTAGAATGTGCTAAAAATAGATCTGCTAAAAATATCATGTGTAAAAATAACAGTTTGGCCAATGAAGTCATTAGCCACATTGGGTGAGAGGTGAAACTGCTAAAAATAGAAAGTTCTAAAAATAACATTTCTGGTCCCTTCCTATTTATAGTAGACCCTAGTCTACCTATAGGAAGTAAATTAATTTTAGTCTTAATAGCAGTTGGAAATATTAATTAATTAATTCAGTTGAGTTAATTAGTTAAGGAAATTCGAATTTGAAGTCTTTGTGAGCATGCACATGAGTTGTCCCACTGATTGAGGAATTTATCCTTAATTTCCTCCACTAATTGAGGGAATAAGTATGAGTTCTATAATGAGAGAATTAGTTGACTTAGTTCTAACTAGTCAAGTCTAGTTAGATTATTTTAACAAGTTGTTAAAATAATAAAATTTAGTTTGTTAATGCTTGCATGCATGTGACAACTATTATTTTAGATAACTGAGAATTCACTCATGGATAACTGTTGCATGTCAGTTTTGTCAGAGACCCAGTTGAGTTCAGATGTGGGACAATGTACTATCAGATGCTTGTATATTTCTAGTAAGTATTCCTTGCATGGAGAAGGATCTATTATAGGAGATTGGAGGACTTGTGGCCTATATATTGAGGCCTAGGTAGTCCATGATTTTCATCTTCTGATTGAAGATCATTAGAGTAAAGAGAGAGCAGGATAGATTGAGAGCTGATTCTTTTTGTATTGTGTAGAGAATTTCCACTTGATTGACAATACATTGTTGGGGTTTTATGCTGGTGCTTTCCCTAGTGATATATTCTATGTTATGTGTGATTGATTTCTCTTGATCAGTTATGCATGTCTCTACTTGATGTTTCTCATGAATTGATTATGCTTCCGCTTAATGTTTTGTAGAAGTAGAACAAGTATTATGCTTTAGGACATTGCATATATCGGTTTGTTCTACAGGTGAAATTTCTACTAGGTCTTGCGCTCCAAATGACCCAATCAAAGTACAAATCCTATCATGTGAATGAATGTGTTGAAGTCGAACATGCTAGGAAGTCGCTTGATTGCTGGTCAGTGATGTGAACCATTAACAAACGCGAGAGAACCCACCAATAATGAAAATGACTCTCAAGGTACTGGAAGCACAGTTCACGAAATGTGAATAAAGGAACTGATGTCGAACACCCATGAAATCACCCAATCAAAAGTCAATGATGTGAAATTGTTGTCGAGTGCGAAGAACTTGCCATTAGGGCATGCAAGCTCTAAGGTACTGGAAGGGAGTCTCTCGGTCAACCTCCTGGATAATGAGCTAAAGTCGACAGGAAGTGACCGTGTTGAAGGAGGGCCATGATGTATCCCACATCATCAACACAAGACAAAGGGATGAAAATGATTTCAAATGAGATAGAGAATTAAGAGTAAGTGTAACTACAGAAGGACTGAATCTTGAACATATCAGCGACACGATTCCGGAGTTTGGTAGCTGTTGGACCCATAGGATTGGTAGTCATGATGACGTGGTAGAGATCAAGTGGAAGGCAAAAATGAGCGACCCAACCCAAGAAGGTCAAATGAAAAGGATGATATCCAAACCCGACACAAAGTAGAAAGTGTCATGTTCAAGAGTGAGTTGCTGACACAAATGATAGAATTTCCATATTTTCCCCCACGATTTCTGGCAGGTACCCCAATTATTTTTTATTGCAAGCTTGAAGGGGATAACATATGCTTGCCCTGTAAGTTCATCCTTTGGACGAATCTGACCTAGTAAGTTTAATGAGCCCTAGGAAGGAGGAGCTCACGTTCGTCATGGCGACGAATCCAATATCGTTTAATGTTTTAACGAGTCTAACATAGGGGTAACTCGGTATCTTTTTCATGTTTAGAGAGTTTGAAAAAGACAAGGAAAAGAAAACTCCACAAGGTCCCTTTGCGTACATTTGTGTCTCTCGAGCCCAAAAAGGTAGAAAACGATACTTGAGAGAACCGCTTGACCATTTAGGTCAAGGAGTACCTTTTTTGTAAATAGTGCATCCCAACTTGAAAAAGGGGGAGATGTATACTGGGTGAACGATGTTTCATAGCCTTTAACAAGTTCAAAACAACAAGAGCTCGACAATATTTTCGTGTTTAAAGAGTTGGAAAAGAGCTGAAAACAAACCCCCTGGTTTTATTCTCTTTAACGAGTCAAAAAAGAGAAAAAAATACTCGACATTCTTTTCATCTTTTACGAGTCAGAAAATATCTTAAAGGTGACTTGTCCTGGAGGAACGAGTGGTATAAAGGGTAGCAACTAGTTTTGGCAATGGTGGAACTGCTCAAAACATGTAATGGTCAAGAGGATGGCTAATAAAACCACTCATTGTTGCGGTCCCTCAAGAAAGGAAAAAACAACCAAGTGAAAGCATATGATCGGCTAAAGAGATGATGGCGATGGAATAAAACAACCAAGGCTCATCTAGCAGAAATCAGCTGATTAAATCACGAGATGTAAATCAAACATGGGTTCATTTTTATAGAAGCTTGAACCATGGAGAACTCTTCTTGGATTTAGTTTCATGTTTACACAAGCTTGAAAGGAAAAACTATGCTTGAGTTTGGTTTCATTTTTACACAAGCTTGAAACAAAGACAAACTATGCTTGAGTTAAGTTTGCATGCCCCCAACATTATGACTTAATTTGAGGTACATGCTCCTGAAGCTTCATTCATTCAGTTAGGTGGATAGAATGAAGTTTCACTTTCGAGATCGAGGAAGGACTCGATTAGGATTTTACGAGATCTTAATCAAAGACTCGATTTGGACTAGGGATTTGTTTCATTTTTTAACAAGGTTGACACAGTAAAAGAACTATCCTCAAAATCAGTTTCATTTTTTAACGAGGTTGATACAGAAAAGAACTATCCTCATGGTAGCTGATCATGGACCATATGAGAACATGGCTCCCAAGAGGTCCTCACTAGATGGGAGAACTATGCTCTGGGAGGAATACATGTCAACTGGTATCAATGACAGATCAGGTTTCAATGCCCCTAGTACATAATGTACTATACCATATACATGATCATCAACAGATGTGCAGACAGAACGGGTAGCCACATAATTGACCTGTGGGAGGGAAGGTACTACTTGCAAACAAGAGCCGATAGGGGATGATGGTCGAAAAGGAGATGCTTGGTGACCAATGAATGACAATTGATCAATAATCACAATTCTCCGTTTGTGTGGAAAATAAACCACATAGAAAAGCAAAGAAACAAGAGCTCCCATGACATAAACATAGTCACATCCAAGGAGAAGATTGAAATCTAAAGGACCTTGGACTACCATCACGTCTATATAGATAGTCTTCCCTTCCAAAGTAATTGGGAACTTCGGAAGGACCCATAAGGGATAACTGGTTCCTCTATTGAAAGCCAACATATTATGGGTAACAGGCACAAGCTGTGGGGAACCCAAAGCTTGCCAAGTAGTAGAAGACATGATACTAACAAACGAGCCTTCATCTAATATAGTGCCATGTACTACCATATTATAGGCTTGTACTCTAATCTTGGAAGGTACATAAGATGGGAGGCAGAAAGCATTCAATTTACTCCAATCAAAAGAGGCGACATAACTACTTGGTGGGGGTATCATATGATTGCCCACATGCTCTGCAAGAATAGAAGAAATACTCTCCTGAACAACTGGGATGGCAGGGTCACTCTTTGATTCATGAGAAACAAAGGAGATGAGAAGAACATGAGCAGTATGATTACTACTCACTTCGGGAATAGAGTGAACAACTGAAGGTGGAGCCAAGTCGACACTCTTTCCGACCAATGGTTGGTCGGGAACAGACACAAGAGAGTCATGCTCAAGAAGAGCAAGATGGACAAGAGATGAATCCAAGTCAATCTCTTTACCAATTAGGAGAGGGTTAGAAGAAACCCTCTGATAACCAACATGAAGTTGGGGTTGAGGAGCTGCAAGGTTTTTCAAAACTTTGGAAGCTTTATCCATAAGAGGACAAAGGTGAAGAAGATGCTCTTCTTCACATAACCTACAGGGGAATCTAATATTCCCTTTCTTCTTACCATCATTAGCTGAAGGTGTAGCATCGACATGATCTCCAAGGTTCGACGGGGATGGTTAATTCAGGTCTTGAGACCATACCTCTAAGACTCTGGGGATGCCAGGACAATCTCGAAGGAGATGGTCACCCTTACACAACTTGCAAGGGAATCGAACCTTCCATGGAGGATCGGAAGGTTTGTCGATAGGAAGTGTGTTTAGATCAATAGCTACACAATTGGCCTCTCATTTATCTGACTTCTTCTTCTTCGTCTTCTTCTTAGCTTCTTGGTTACTAGATTTGAAACTTTCACCAGGCGAAGTAGAAGAGGAAGGTGAAGAAATAGGGGAAGAAGGTGAGAGATCAACTCTAGGATCAACATGATGTGATTCAAATGAAGGAGACGTTTGCACAGGAGTTGGGACACTCAGGACCATCGAGGTCAAAAATAACCAAACAGGTAAACCAATGGTTAACCCAAGGAGGGACAACATTGCCATATAAGGAGCACCAGCATTTCCAAAATAAGGAAAAGGACCAGGATTCCCATCCGAGGGGAACCCTTGACTAGTAGACTCTGGGAATGTTTCCATTGGAATCGACTTTTAAAGAAACACTAAGGAATATAACTTTAACCAAGAATATTTTGTGGGCAGCTAATTTTAAGGCACTAAACCAAAACATTGCCTTTTCATATTTTAAGAGTCGAGAAAAGGACGAAAGGTGACTCTAGTCACTTTTGGAATTAACGAGCTCGAAAGGACAAGTGCTTGATGATGTTTTCAAATTTAAAGAGTCAGTAAAGATAAAAAATGACTACTTAGGATGATCTAGGTAAAAGGGATTACCAGGTAACCGTGAACTGCACAATACCTCCCGGCAAACCGAGAAGTATGTGCAGGCAATCTCCCGAATGTTGTGTTCGGTGTATCACGTTTACAAGGTAGCAGACTCGACTTCCTATGGATAAATGATTGCAACCTAATGTGGTCTCCCTTTATATACTCAATGGTACAGGGAGCACAAGTTTGTACTAGCGTTGTCTAGTGTCAAAGAGAACGACAATTGCTAGGTGTTAAGACGTCGAAACACATCTCTAGCCTAAAACTTCTAAATGTAAGTGTTAAGTTTCAATGATTCTTTAGGTTAATTCAGTAAATTTTGACGGTTGATCTTAAATTAGGTTTCAATTACAAGGCCCTACCATTGTCGTTTGACAAAACTCCTACAGGCAGCTATATGAGAAAAGAGATCTTTGTCTTCGATGAAAGTTAACACTAATTGAGAGATAGGGAACACAAAATCAATGCAACAATCAAAGAATGAAATCTTTCACTAATATATGTCTTATATGCACTTAATCTTCCTTTAACAACAAAATAAGTTCCATTTCATTTCCGTGCTTATGATGATGAAATTATAGCTTCTGAATAACGCTACTAATGCAATATTTTCGCTTAAGTAAACTAGAATGATGTTCTTCTTTTCATAATATGCAAAATGAATCTTTCACATAAAGCACTTTAATGAAAATTTTCACAACTTCGAACAAACAAGAATCGATCAAATCCAAAGCATAATAAATGAAACTAAAAGCAAATTTTTCCCTGAATTGAACAAACCAAACACATAAATGCTTCAATCGACAAACCAAACAATGTAATCTATGCTTGGAACGAGAAAAGAGACACTCAAAATAAGAGAACAAATGAGACTCTTTCACTCATTCAATTGAAAATGAAGCAATGAAGATGTTGCGACTGAAAGATGGTTTAAATGAAGCAGCAAATCAGAAACTTGACAAAATGAGCAAACAAACAAATGAACGGTAATTGACCTAGATGCCCTACAGTCATAGAAACCAACCAAAAAACTCAAAAAATAAAGAATGAAACTTCAAGCCAATCAATCAATCAAAAGCAACAAACAAAGCATCCTAGTCACTTATGGGCAGAAGAAGAGAGTCTGAGGGTTAAGACACATTGGCACTGGAATGGGAGAAATTCTGATTTTTTCTTAACTCAGAGACCGAAGTAACTGCCTAACTGACAACTAGCGCTGATCGACACGACTAGCACGATTGGCCAGACTACAACTAGCGCTAATGAGTTGATTGGCACGACTGGCTAGACTACAAGTAGTGTTGATCGAGGGATTCAAAGAAAAAATAAAAAAGAACTTCACACAGGGCTTGCCTTAACACATAAAAGGGTGGGCTAAACCAAACAAGCACACGAACCAAGCTAATGAATATTTCCATTCAGGGAGAAATCAGGCAAAACGAGCTAAGAGATAGAAATTAAGAGGGAAAGACACACTGGTTATGATCTAGGGGAAAGCTTGAACTTCACCTACAAGAATCAGTGCAACCGCCTAATTGACAACACACGCCAGAAGGAGGTCAGCGTGATTGTTTTAGAGAAGCTCACGTTGATCGGTGTGACTGTTAGGAAAATAAGCGCGTTGGCCGAGGATTCAAGGAAAAAAAAAATTCAAAAGCTAAGACCAGACTTTCCACTGTAAATTTTAGGCTCAAAACAGTAAACCAGGCAAATCAGAGAACACTAAATGGAAATGGTGATATTAGAAAAGTTCATACAAAACCATAAAATGACAATCAATCAAACAGAAGGATTGGCTCCCTAGTGGAGTTGCCAATTTGTGGTGCAGCTAAATTCTCAGTGTGGACACAAACAATTCCTCTAGCTCGAGAGAGCAGGTCTAGCCACAAACGAACAATCTATGGAAAATATCCTTAAACTAGAATCAATTAAGAGGGCCTACCTCTTAGAACATTGTTCCGCTTAGTGATGATCCTGCTTCCTCACTCCAACTATCTTTCGTTTCCTTCCTTTGAATACCTGAAACAAGCAAACAATAAGAACAACAAACATGATAGCATACAATATTGTATTCATCCTACTTAATAGTTCAAGGAACATTAAGCCATAAATATGTAAAATGACACTTCATGTAGGAAATCAATCAATAGTTGCATTTATATAAATAAGAAAGAGATTACAACTAGTGCCTTGACATTGCTAGTCTCCTCCGACGTATCTAGGTTCCCACACTTCTGTTAGCACTTCATGGATAGCCCCAACAATGGAAGTTTTAAGGCCTATTTCCCTCTAGTCTCAAACCAAACCAAAATCACACTATTCTCCCTCATGTTATCACCTAAATCCGCCTCAGGCTGAAAGAAGGCAAAATTCAGGGTGACCACAAACCACATTCAGTCTGGTAGCTAGCCCTACTAGAACAGGAGAGGGCTCTCTCCGAGTCACACTCAGTGAATAGATGAATGAAAAGGACCGAGATGAATTTAAAATGAACAATTTATCTTAGGCTAGTAAGTGAATATGGAAACAAGAATTGATTTTTATGAATGACTGTGTTTCTGGGATGTTATGGGACGACTGGACCTCAATGAACAGAGAACTTAGCATAAAGGCACAGATTATTTCGTGAGGCAAAGTAGGTGGAAAGCACAGCAATTTAGTTTTTAAGTTATGGCGGAATGGAGAGATTGATTAAGAGGTTGAAAAGGGCATGGAAAACATGAATCCTTTTCAACAGAAGAATGAACACTGTACATGAAATTTTCCCATAGGTAGAGCAATAAAATTGAATTCTACCTAATCTCATCCGAAAAATTTCACCAGAAATGAATATGAAATGAAACTATGAAACATAACAAAATACATATGAAACATAAGAGACACATTTGCTATACTCACAACCACATGAATCTCATGAAACAGAGCCACTGCCTTTCATTAATTCTCTGTAAAAATATATACTGCAGAAACAAAGTTTCTTTTCCACAATCTCCCAGAAGTTACAAGCCAACCAACCCAATTGGCTTTGCAAATGGTTTGCATACAATATATAGAATGTGATGGAACGCCCAAGGGTTTGGGAATTACACAAAATGAAGGTGGAGAGACAAAAATCAGCTACAGGTGTAGCACCACAAACATGACAAATGGCTTGGGTGACCCTTTGCCTTCCTTTGCCACATGCATAACTAACCACCTGGAGTGAAAATATTTATAAAACCGTCGCGCTCCTCCTCCTGTGCGTCGTGCTCTTTTCCAGGTGACTTTTGGAGGCCTTTCCGGTGTCCAAATTGAGCGTAGGATAGCTCGTTGGAAATCCTGTCTTGTATAACTTCCAACTCCACTGGAATTTTTAGATTTGGGGTTCATTTTCCCTGTCAAAAATCAAATCTCCCCAGGCTGGTCGAATTGTGCCAAATGAGGCTGCCTCAAGGTAGAGTGCTGTTGCGGTCAACATGTTAATGCTTTCCTCAACCCCAAATTGAGCTCATGGTAGCTCATTGGAAATCTCTTTGTGTCTACTTTCAAACCCAACCAGAATTTTTCGATTTGGAGTTTATTTTCCCTGTCAAAAATCAAATCTCCAAAGACTGGTCGAACTGCGCCAAATGAGGCTGCCTAAAGGCACAGTGCTGTTATAGTCAACTTCTGAATGCCTTATGCAACTCCAAATTGAGCTCTTGATAGCTCATTGGAAAGCTAATTGTCTTTAGCTATCATTTGGATTATCAAGAAAGTCATTTGGCCAACCTAGATAGGATAAAACGTGATTTTCCCAATGTCGCTCCACAGGTGCATCGATTCTCCCGAGGCAATTGTATTTTTGACATTTCTTCAAAACCATGACACCTGTGTAAAAAGTGAAGGAGGTTTTTCTTCCCTGGTCTGTTGTCGACAACAACCTTTGTCAGTTTTTCCAAATTCATCTTCCATTGCTTAGAAACATCATTTTGGTGGAACCTACCCCGATGTGGGGAACAAGAGATTTGTCGAAATGAAGTGAAATGAAGGGGATAGGGAGCTTCTAAATTCTTGAGGAAATTTTTGGAAGTATGGAGGGATGTTAGGAAGTAGGGGAAAGTGGAATATCAGAAATTGAGTGAGAAGAAGGGGTCGAAAAAGGCAAAACACAGGCCCAACCATAGAAAATTGCCAGGTTGTAGCAAGAAACTAGGGTTTGTGCAAAAATGAGGAATTTGGGGGATCTCAGTGATGGGAAGTGTTTTATAAGGTAAATTATGGATAGGGGAAGGTTTATGAACATCAGGATACACGTTTTTCTGATGATTTGACCATCCAAGATAAATTAGCTTCAAAACCCTAGGAGAGAGAAATGAACCTTGTCTAGGCGCAACTGAAGCATGAACAAGGTGTGCAATGACCCAATGGAACTTGACATGATGATGAAAACCCTCTGAATAATGGTAGACTCAGCTTAATGGTGACATGGAACATCATTTGGACAACTTTGACAAGGGTAAAATCAAACCCTAGACCTAATGCATAGTGACCAAATTTTACTTGAAGACTCACTGAAATGATAAAATTTGACCTTGACACCTTAAAATCACTTGTGTAAGAGCATGTTTGATCACTGGAGGAAGGCTGTAAACACTGACACTAACATTGGCTCCAATGGGGGATGGTAGCTCCTTGGAGGTGCCAAGAACAACAGATCTTTGGGTGAGCAGACAGTGCCTTCATCCATTGCGCTATGGAGTCCATTAGTTTGACAAACCAACATGACTTAATTTATTGACTGAAACTTGACTAAAACTGACTCAATGAAAACTGACATGACTAAAAAAAACTTGACTCTAACAAACTAACTCAAAACACTAAAAACTGAACTTAAAACTTAAAGCTTGGTGGTAGTGCATGACCACCTGCATTTCTTGCAAGACTATCTATCATCAAACTATATCAAACTGCCAATGTAACCAATCAAGAAGGTGGCTTCTTGAATGATTCTTCCGATCAGATCTTCTAGTCAATAATTGATATTGGTAACTGGGCATCCAAAAACATAATTGGCCATGATCTCCTTCATCACTGGATACTGTAATAATGACCTTCACTGCTGTCTGCAACAAATTTGCCATTGGATCATGAAAAACATGAAGATTTACCTCCTGTTGAGGAAACAAGATGTCTTTTTCTTTTGATTATGATCTTCCTTCATAATGTACTTCAGAAAAAGTATGTTCCTGGTCCCCAAAAATTTTTGAACAAGCAGATGAGCGGATTTCCTCTTCAAAGAACACTTCAAAACATGAAACATATGAGGAAGAATCTAAAATGGAATCCATAATGGTCTAGTCGACTATAGTCTGAATATATTTCTGATCATCTTGACATGATATGACAACCAGATTCTCATTACATTCATCACATTCATCAATCATGAGAAAAGCAACTTCGAATGATTCTTGAAACCCAAAAATAACATTTTTATCATCTACCATAAATTCATCCAGAGAAAGCTTTTCATTTACTTGACTGCAGATCTCATCTTGTTGTTTATGAACTGACTGGATTATCTCTTCATGAAGGCTTCATTCTGATGACATGAGAACATTTGGACCCAAAACTTTGTCTTCTTCTATGGACAAATCTGAACTGACCCTTTTTCTTTCATCACTTTCAGTCATATGGACATATTCAACCTGTTGATCTATAAAGATGTTCAGCGGATTGTCATCTTTTTCAAAAGAGGAAGAAGTTTCACCAACACTTTCTTGACCACTTGTGCACTGCAAATCTGCTTTAGCTTGAGCTGGAACATGACCGTGCAAGAGTTGATCTATCTCGTCTTAGACAAAGGAGATAAGACCTTTTGTTTCATTTTTCTCAAACAGTGATTGTCTTCAATATTTTCAAGCGAAGGGGTAAATAAATTTTCCTCATACTGCTGATCCATTTCATGTAATTCATGTTGACTGTCAAGATGAAAAATTCCTTCATTTTCCACCGTACTACAATCTTGATCATGCTGCAAATTTTCATGATCGTCTTTACGCTGTTGAAAGGGATTTTCATACAGGGATTCCATGATCTCATCATCAATAAAATTATTATCCTCATAATATTTTTCAAGGCTCTCAATAAAACCATAAGCATGCTTGCAACACTCATGAACTAGATTCAATGATGGATAAGAGTCTTTGTATCTTTCAATGAACAGGGCATGAAAATCCTTTAGACAGTAAATACAAGCAGCAGGCAAATTTTCATACCAAGATTTGGCTTCACCTTCAAGAGTGGCCATGAATATCTTCATTAAGCAATCTTCAGGAAAATCAACCTTCAACTTGCGAATATGCATATGAAATCGAACTAGATGTAAAGCAGCATCCTTCTTACCATCATCTTTAAATGTAGGTAGATTCTTTGACAAATCTACCTTCGGAATTTTATTTGGAAAGCCTGGAATGTGATCTCGGCTTAATGACATGTGGTTGATGATGATCTTAAGGATGTGTCACAGCTACAAAATTCCATCCTTGGCATAATGTGGTAAGGATGACAACCAACATATGTATTGTTAATTTCTTTTATGAACTAACAACTGAGTGTATGTGGCAACACATAACAAGGCATAGTGGCAGCAAAAGAAACATGTATCAAGGCATGGTGTAGTAGGATGTGAACCAATCCCATCGAGAACAAGAAAGAGGGATATCCCTCCAAAAGAAAAGAACCCTTAGAAATTTAGAGGTAAAGCTCAAGGACCGAGAAGATGAGCTAAAAATATGCAGGGAAGAACTTAGAAAAATCACCAAGAAACAACAAGAACCGGTTGATTGGAATGATGAGCTACAAAAGTAGTTGTGGAAAATGAAATACCAAGCTGAATCCTATAAAACGAAATATGAAAGTAGCAGGAGGCCTCGTGAGGTCGAAAAGGAGAAGAAACACTCTCATGTTTGTGTTGTGGAGAAGATAATCGAAAAAGGGACTATCTCCATGGGAAGAGAAAGAGAAAAAATGGCCCCTATGAGCCATAGGGAAACCCAACAACAATGCTAGATGCTGAGAAGGAGGAGAGGGCACTCCCTCAATATCCTTGAATCATGTGTGTGTGTGTGTGTGTGTGTTGGGAGATTCACTGTGAACTTTTGGGGAACATAAGGCTCCAAGGTTATTGTTAGCCTGGTAAAGAAACCATGAGCTACTTTGATTTATAAGTGTGTATGTTGGCTGGAAGTGCCATGAATATTGGACTCATGGAGATGAAGTGAATTTGGGGACTGTTTATTTTACACTTATGTGCTATGGCTTAATTTACTTCTCAATTTGATATCATTTTGTTTTAGACTTGTGCATGCCAATATTGGTTTTTTGTTTCTAGCTATCATGTTGGTTTTGGTCTTGATTATCATGTTGGTCTTGGTCATGTTTATGACATTATTTTATATGTTGTTTTCTGAACTATTGTTGTGGTGAATTTCATGTCCTTTTGAAATAATTGCATTTGTTTTCCTCTTACATTGGTTTTTGATCTTTAAATTTCATATGGCATTTTTTTGGATCTTGGAATAAGGAAATTGGAGTGGAAGGCAGGGCACGAAATCTTGAAATAGGGTAGTGCTCGACAGGCATGAAGGAGAACATGTCAAGTGAAGTTCTAGGTAGAATGGAATGTTATAGGCCAACAAACATGAACAGAAAAACAAGTAAGAATGAAAAAAATAGCAGCATGAAAAGGTTGTATGGTGCATACTTGGCTTCAAGTAGGGAACCAGCTAAACCCTGTGTAGATTTTTCTGTAGATTCACAGCTCATGTAATGTACTAAAACACAAGACAAGAATCTACTCTACTCTTTAAACAATGGAAACCAATGATCGATGAAAATAATAATCGGCAAGAGGAATATAATCAAAGACACATAATACAATTGCTTCTCTGGGGAAAGTGACTTCTTAAAACCCTGACTATCTATTTCATTAATTATAAATCTGAGTGATAATACAAAGCTTGTTCTCACAAGAAAAATTTTGCACAAGTATGATCAACTCTCTACCTCACAAGCCCTCACTAACCAACACTTAGCCAATTTATGTTGCCTGTTGAGCATGTATTTACTTGCGCAATTCTTGTGAAGAATAACCCATATTTATTTGGGAATTCCTTCTTCCATAACTATGCAATCCAAATCTAGGTCCTCTTATGATTGCATGCATGATCTGTACAACTCGGATCATTCTACAACCGATAGTACATTGTCCCTGCACTCAACTCTCAACTGGGCCTTTCTCTAAACTGACATGCATGAGTTTCTCATGAGGGAATCTTCAGTTAGATGGAGTAGCACTGAGGATGCACCAATGCACCAATTCACTGCTAGGCCTCTACTAGTTCCACAAACATTTAGAACTAGTTTAATTGTCTATAACTCAGTCAAACTGGGTTATCTAATTACAACTCAAATAAACTCATCCTGGACCCCTAAAATTTAGGGAGAACATATACATGACTACATAAATACTTCCAATTTGAAATTCATAAGATAATTAAGTCAAATACACTTAATTAACTATTTACAAGTTTCTATGAGAATAGAATTCGATTTTAATTCATAATTTAATTCAAGGACAAATTAAACTAGAATTTCTTGTTGCCATTTCTCAACACTCCCTCTCAATAAGAAAGGGATTATCAGCTGCCTCGGTCCTATCTCCATGAAACTTGAATTTACATATTGACAATTCCTTTCTCAAAATGTCAACATCTTGCTCCTCCATGGGAATGTACTCCAACAACATAATCTGCCTCAATACACAATCTCTGAGATGATGATATCATATATCAATATGCTTGTACCAATCATGAAAAACTGGATTTTCATAGAGTTTGATATAATTTTGATTATCATAGTAAATCACAATTGGATCCATCTGTTGACCAAACAAACCAACCAGAATCTTATTCATCCATATGGCCTCACATGCATCCTGACTTGCAGCCATGTACTCTACCTTTGCCGAATTGAGTGCAACCAATCTCTATTTCCTGCTATACCAAGAAACTATTGTTTACTCAATACTAAAGATCCCCCTTGATGTGCTCTTCCTGTCGGATGGACTCCCTTCCCAATGTGCATCGGTGAAGCCTTGAAGCTTCACTGCCTCTTCTCACTTGTACCACAATCCATACTGTGTAGTTCCTTTGATGTATCTCAACACATGCTTTGTCACCTTCCAATAGAGCTTTGTAGGCCTAATCATCACTTGACTAAGCTAGTTAACTACATAGCACATATCCAGTCATGTGTTCACCAAGTACATGAGTGAACCCATAAGTTGCCTCTAAACAATAGCTTCCACTACTTCCTCTAAAGTAGTATCCTCCTTCCTCTAGTTACCTACTAGATGAGTCTCCATGGGTTTGTTGCTCTCTGTGTGGAATCTCCTGAGTATCTTTTTGGCATACTTGCCCAGTGACACAAACAATTCCCCATCACCCTGCCATACTTCCATACCCAAAACGTAATGCATGAGCCCCATGTCCTTCATCTCAAACTCTCTTGCAAGATCCTCCTTTCAAGACTTGATCATATGATCATCACCTGTCAAAATCGAATCATCAACATATAACACAATGATAAAATTTTTTCCTTCCACCACTGTGGTCAAATTATCATCCACTTCTCTTTTGGGGAAGCCCAACCCGATGAAGTAGCTATCTATCTTGGTGTACCAAGCACAGGGTGCTTGCTTCAGTGCATACAATGCCCTATTGAGCCAACACACATGTGACTCATGGTCGAAGGTCTCAAAACCTTCAGGTTGCTCAATGTACACCTCTTCCTCAATCATGCCATTAAGGAAGGTTGTATTTACATACATCTGATGTATCTTCCAACCCATCTGTGCTAATAGTATCAATATATATTTGTTTGATGAGTGCCTTGCAATAGGAGAAAAGGTCTCATCATATTCAATCCCCTCTACCTGTGAAAATCTATGGGCCACAAACCTAGTCTTAGCCTCTCGACACTACCATCTGCAGCTTGCTTTACCTTGTAAAGCCATCAGGATCTCACCACTAACTTGTCCTCCGGTCTCGGGACCATGTCCCAAACACTGTTACGAACTATGGAGTCATGCTCCTCCACCATGGCATCAACCCAAACTGATTGTTGCACTGCCTCCTCAAAGGAAGATGGCTTTGTCTCAAAACATCCACTCATAAGAGCCATGTATCCAATGTACCTCTCAGGTGATATCCTCTTCCTGTGCTGAGATGTGGGTGCTCCCACATTCCCCCATGCATTATGCAATAACCTGTCAGCCTCTCTGGTTTCTCCCATCTCTAGAAGATTCTACCTGAGTGTATATCTCCACTCCAAGATCCTCTGCATGTGGCTACTCCACATAAATCTGAGGCTCCTCAACCTTAAGAGCTAAAATCTCTTGACCTTAGGAGCTAAGAGCTCCTCAACCACATGTATCGCAAGCTCCCTCTCAAGGGAAACTCGCATGGCCTTCTCCTTAGCGAATCTGACATCCCTGTGAACCACTGTCATTCTGTTGGTTGGCAAGTACACCCGATAGTTGTGAGGTGTATCAGTGTACCCCACAAATATCCCTAACTCTGTTGTTGGCTCAAGATTCTTCAGTGCATCTTTGGTCACATGGGAATATACCGATGACCCAAAAATCCTGAAGTGACCAACATTTGGTCTCTTACCAGAATAAGCATCCTTTGGTGCCTTCATCCCAAGAATATAATGTAGGCTACAGTTCTGTGCATAAACCACTGTGTTACATGCCTCAACCCACAAGTGTAGTGGTAGGACCTAATCATGCAACATCTCATGTGTTTCCCCTTTAATGATTTTGTTCTTCCTCTCAGCCACCACATTTTGTTGTGGGTTATGGGGTGCCAACAACTATCGTTTAATCCCTTATGCTGCATAGAAGTTCTTAAACTCATTTGAAACATACTCACCATCATTATCACTCCTCAAAGCTTTAACCTTCTTTCTAGACTCTTTCTCAACCAATTCTTTAAATTCACAAAAATTTGTGAATGTTTGATCCTTCTTCTGTAAGAAAAATATCAAACATTTCCAAGAAAAGTCATCAAAAAATATAAAATAATACCCATGTTTGGTCATGGATATTGTCAAGAATGGTCCACACACATATTAATGGACTCACTCTGGAATCACCTATGCTCGACTATCTCTTTCATGAAAGGAAGCCTTGGTGTATTTTCATAAAGTACACCCCTTACACGTATCAACTTGCTCTAGCATACCTTTGGGAAGACCAGTAGAGTTCTACTGCATGATTTTCAAAGCCCCATGATGCAAGTGGCCCAATCGCCTATGCCACAACTCGCCAATGTCTCAACTCTGCACCTTCTCTGCTTTCATGCTTAAAGAAACATAATCCTCTACCTCCAACTAATATAGATTCTTAACTCAAATCCATATCTTATTTACTTAAACTGTGGTTATGTGTCGAAGGAACGCTTTTCCTTTCAAGAAGATCACATCATAGCCTCTATCCTCAAGCATCGCAACCAATAATAAGTTCTTCTTCAACCTAGACACATACATAACATTCCTTAAGGTGAGAGGAGCACCCTGCACCCTCTTCAAAGTAACTGTGCCCAAGCCAGTAGCACTATACCTCCCATCGTCACCCACATTGATATGCATCTAGAGATCTTTCTCCTCCATGTCACTGAACAAATCCTTGTCACCAATCATGTGGAATGAAGCTCCACTATCAAGGTACCATTTGAATTGAGAAGCCAAAGCCTCACCTGTTGCTCCTCTTGAGGATTTCTTCTTCGACTTCTTGAGCAGACAATTTGTAGCAAAATGGTCCACCTCATGACAATGAAAGCACTTAAATTTCTTCATGCCTTTCTTCTTATACCTCCATGGAAAAAAAATTATTTGGAATGGGACGCCTTCCCTTTCCCTTTCCTTTCCTTACTCACTAAGGCACAATTTTCCTCATCATCAGTCTCTGATGAGGAACCATCTCTAGTGTTCCTTCTGATCTCCTCTTGCATCAAATCCGACCATAGTCATTCCCAATCTGGCAGCTTCTTCTTCCCATTGACAAAGTCCTAATATCTATTCCAACTCTTGGGAAGGCCTAGGAGAGCTAGTCTCACCATATCATCCTCGACAATGGTTATTCCAACACTTCGAAGCTCATCACGATAGTGAGTAAACTTAGTCAAGTATTTTGGAATGCTCTCACCTTTCTTCATCTTGATTTTTCAAAGTTTGTCTTTCAATGCCAACTTCCTATGGTCACTTTTGTTCTGCAATTGGTCTGTCAATGCTTTTCACATAGCATACAGAGTTTCCTTCCTATTGAGACTCGATACAATGTGGTCTCGAACTCCCTCAAGGATTATTGACCTCACCTTCGCCACATACTTCTTCCATTTGGCCAAATTCTATGCATTCAATGTTGCTGGCTTAGGAATGTCTTGATCAATGAATTCCTTCAAGCCATTATCCTCCAACAGAGCCTCCATTCTATACTTCCAGGCTATATAATTCAAGTTTCCTTCCAAAGCATACTTGAGCCGCAAATAGTAGAATGTCATTTTCTGATCGTGAAGTATGTATTGCAAATTTGAATTTCACATATAACCCAAAAGTCAAAGCTTTGAAATCTCCTCTAGTATATTGTCTTCAGCTCCAATACCATGTAGATTTTCCTATAGATTCACAACTCATGTAATGTACTAAAACACAAGACAAGAATCTACTCTACTTTTTAAACAATGGAAACCAATGATTGATGAAAACAATAATCGACAAGAGGAAGATAATCAAAGACACATAACACAATTGTTTCTCTAGGGAAAGCCACTGCTCAAAACCTCAACTATCTGTTGCATTAATTAGAAATTTGAGTGATAATACAAAGCTTGTTCTCACAAGAACAATTCCACACATGTATGATCACATCTCTGCCTCACAAGCCCGCACTAACCAACACTTATCCAATTTTTGCTGCCTGTTGAGCCCCTATTTCCTTGCGCAATTCCTATGAGGAATAGCCCATATTTAATTGGGAATTCCTTCTTCAATAACTGTGAAATCCAAATCTAGGTCCTCTTCTAATTGCATGCATGATCTGTACAACTCAGATCATTCTACAATAGATAGTACATTGTCCCTACACTCTAGTCTCAACTGGGTCTTTCTCTGAACTGACACACATGAGTTTCTAATGAGGTAATCTTCAATTAGCTGGAGTAGCACTGAGGATGCACTAGTGCACCAACTCACTACTAGACCTCTACTAGTTCCATAAACAGTTAGAACTAGTTTAACTGTCTATAACTCAGTCAAACTGAGTTATCTAATTACAACTCAAAAAAACTCATACTGGACCCATAAAATTTCGGGAGAACATATACATGACTACAGAAATACTTCCAGCTTGGAATTCCTAAGCTAATTAAGTTAGTTGCACTTAATTAACTATTTACAAGTTTCTATGAGAGTAGAATTTGACTTTAATTCACAGTTTAATTCAAGGACAAATTAAACTAGAATTTCTTGTTGCCATTTGTCAACACCCTGGACCTATTTGGCTTAAGTTAATTGCTATTGTGGCCATGATTAAGTGATGTAACAACCTAATGGGATGGTTTGGTCAATGAGAATAATGGACAGAGATAGTTGCATTCAAGAAAATGGAAAGAAGGGAGTTATCTTAACCCTTGACTATATCTACAAGGCACTTATATACTACATACATGCCTATGATGATGGATACTTATAGATTGCATATGTGATTATGATGATGGATACTTATATATTGCATAAGTGATTATGTTTATGAATACTTGTATGGTGCATCCATGATTGTGCTAATGGATGGTGGTATATAGCATACATGCTCATGTTGATTGATGTATATGTTTATACCCATGGGAATGCCATTTTTCCTAATACGGTTTTGCTAGGGACTCTTCTGGTGGAAGAATGGTTATGTAGACCTATTTGATGCGAACATAGATGACACGAAAATAATTCCCACTATGATGAGGAATTGATTGGGTATAAAATATAATTTTGCTAAATTATAATTATGTGAACATATCTCTTACATCATGCCCATGTCAAATTTAAGAACGTGGGAAGAACAAATGAGACAATATGGCCTAATTCACATGCATAGAGACAAGGTGGTCTCTGGATTAATAGAAACATGGTAATATGCCATGAGAGACAAGGTGGTCTCTAGAATATTGTGATATTGTGTAATGTGATGTGTAGATGTTCTTTTTTTGTACATGTGCATGTGTTGTGTGTGGGAATGGGGTAAATCTTTATTACGTGTAGTGTGTCGTACAATGTGTATAAGTTTGTGATGTGCAATGTGTTCAGAATAGGCATGTATGGGACTGTCTGGGCTTGTGTGTTGTGTTTGTGTGTCAGGACATGCAGGTATGGGATTTCCTGGGCCTGTGTGTTGTGTTTGTGTCAAGAAAGGAAATTATGGGATTGTCTGGGCCTGTGTGTTGTGTTTGTGTGTCAAGAAAGGAAATTATGGGATTGTTTGGGCCTATGTGTTATGTATGTGTAAAAGTGTTCGGATAGACAAGTATGGGACTGTCTGAGGCCTTATATTGTGTAGTTCCACACCGACAAGTATGGGACCGCCCCGGCCAACACAATATTCCTGTTGACAGAAGAGTACCTAGGTGGTAGTTCCATAATTGTTAGATTGCGATTGGTCTTAAGTATTCATATTGAGGTCGATGAGTCACTTAATAAATTTTAAGTCAAAGTGAAGCGAAGGAATTTGATTCTTGTCGATGGGAAACCAATCTACTGTGTGTGCATGATCAAAGTGAAGAGAATCAAATGGATTCTTTTCGACGGGAAACCGATCTGGTGTGTGTACATCATTAAAGTGAAGAGAAGGTATTGCATGCTTGCTAAAGGGAAACCGATCTTTTGCGTGTATGTGATCAAAGTGAAGAGAAGGCACTGGGTGCTTTCTTGGTTAGTTACTGAATCTATGTATGCAAATCAAACACCAATAAGTAAACCAAGATGAGTATCAATATTTCATGATTTTCGAGATTTTGTTTGTGAATTTAAATTCAATAATCTGATTTATGATGGTTGTGCCATGAGCTAACCTGGGTTTTTGTGATAGGAATTAAAGGAGAATTCCAAGTTCACCTTATAAACAAGCCAATAATGAGGTATGATTTAAAACTATTCCATTTCCTTAATCATGGAACTTACGGAGTCATATGTACTATGATTTAGGAAAGCATGAAATCACCCAGATGGGTGGAGGGACTTCACTGCAAGATAATTAGTGTAGTTTAAAGACATCAAATGTGTAGTGGCACAATAATTAAAGATTTCAAGAATGGGGCCATTGCGATACACTAACACCAATGATTTCAATTGATTACCATGAAGAATGTTAAGACCATACGATGACTTTGAAGGAAAGGACGTGCCTTGAATTTGAGCTCCTTCTGATGTAAGGAAACCTTGCCAAGGGATGGATCACTCGAGGGACTGAGAAGGAGAGAAGGGGGTGCTTGAACATGGAAGGTGATTGACTGCTTAGAGAGGGGTAACCAAATTGCCCAAGTGACTGAGAATTGGAGAAGGGGATGCCAAAAAATGAATTGGGATTCTTGGTCGTGAGCATGGCTTATTGAAATTAGAAGTGCATTGGGGTTGTATCGACAAGAAATGAGCTAGAAATTATTCGTTGATGGAATAAGAGTGCAAAGAAAGAACATATTGGATATTTGAGGCATACTACCCTCCAAAACAAAGGAAAGAATCCAAGCCAAATTTGGTGCGGAAAAAGCACCAGGAAATTGCATAAACCCACAAAAAGTGGTTGATCTGATTGAAGTTATCTTTTAAAATTGCTTAGTTTTTTGGCATGCAACTGTGAATATGTGACATGTGAATATATGTAAATGTTGTAAAGATATGTAAATATAATGCTTCAAAGACAGTATATAGTTATTTCCTTAATTAGCATGTTTCTTTGGTATAGAGACAAAGAACACTAAGGAAGATTTTCCCCGAAGGGGGAGGAGTTTGTAACATCTCAACCATGAATGGCTCGATTTGGCCATGTAATCTCATCATGTAATTTAATTATCAAAGATTAAATGGGTTGAGTAAGGGAAACTAATTCCAAGAGGTCTAGGGAGGTCAAATTTCTTGGGAAACTCAGTGTGCTTGTTGAAGGAAGAAAAATATGAACTATATGACAACCATTAAAAGTTGGTTGTTGAGATTTAAATGCATAGGATGGGATTGTTTTTGGAAATTGATTGGGTTGAAATACCAAGGGCAAGCCCATGTTGGCTTGGAAACCAAAACAAGGAAAAAAACATTAAAAGGACAGGAAAAATTAATGAGAGACAGGGGTGTTGGCATGGAACTGTGCAACGGTAGAAAACGGAAGGAGAGGAGACTCATTCAGGGGGATAGAGCAAGACATGAGACTAATTGGTAGAAGAAAAAAAATATAACTAGAACTCAAAATTCAGTGGGCAGAGGGAGGGGGCTTGAAAATATACAGTAGGAGAGTCAAGTTGCAGGAGAGAAAAACACTTCTAGTACTTACTAAAGTGTTGTTGTCCTTCATTGGATAGCTATAGGGTGAGGTAGTTGGTCTTGGAAATCCCTGTGAATTAGTGAATGGTTGAGAAGCAGGTGAGTGGAGGAAGAGGAGACTCTGGAGTCCCTATTTTCAGCGGGACGATTAATGTGTATTCCCTTGAGAAAGACCACCTCAAACCCTCAGAATCTAGCTCGGGTGTGACAGTTGCAAGTTGCTTTGCTACAATTTGTCTATGGTTATATGGAGAGTCATAGTCCTAGACTCAGTTACCTTGCAGTTGCATCACCTTCCATTTCCACCACATGGACTCTGACATTAATGGCCACATGTCCCTATGAGTAACCAAATTCCCTGGAAACCTTTGAGAACCGCTAAGGAGCCACCTGCAGGCTAACATGGATTCTGGAACTGTCGGCGTGTGGCTAGTGAAGTGGAACCTTCTCAAAATCTTGCGCCAAGCCCATGGTAAATAATGGGTGCATGATCGCTTACATAGTCATGCGAGGAATTCCCTACCTAAGGGTATGAAAGGCCCATGGGCTAGAACCCGCTTAGTGCATCTAACACCCAAGCTCAAGAGAGGTAATGCTATGAAGTGCATTAGATTGTCGTTAGAAGAGCATTAAAGTTTTAGCGAAGAAGATCTGAAGGTCTACCTAACCTCTAAGACAGAGCCACAATCAGGTAGATTAGTCGGAGAATCCTTGTGTAGTTATAGAGTCTTTCTGTGGAGCAATCACAAAGATCCTCTTATGGTTTGTTACATAAAGCAGGACTGAGATCCTCTAGTCGAGCCATGGTCGAGATCTAAATGAGACTAGTTGCACTGTGAAGGGATCGAGTCATGTACTTAAGAGGGAGGATCATGCAACCTTATCCATTCACTAACTCGAACCCTAGATGTGGTCGGAAGAAAACTCAAAGGGTTGGTTGTTTGGTAATATGAATAGTCAGGATGACGTACGCTGGATGATTTGGCTAACACGCCAGCCTGGAAGCCCCACTATTGGTCATGAGAGTATTGATGTGGCCTAGAGGTTTAACATCAAAACCTTTCCAAAGGCGCGGGTGGTAGATGGTTGGATTGAAGCACAGGGATGACGCACCAAATGATGTGTTCCCGACGATTATGTTATTGGTGGGTGGGTTGCGCCACAACCCACATAAGCCTGGATGCATAGCCCAAAGGGATGAGAAGAAGGGGCAATAGAAAGTGTTAAGCCACATGATGACATTCTGGTGGCAGTAGAGGCAATTAGATAGACGAGCCTTGAGGTCCCAGAAGTGGCTTTCCACCCAATTGATCATGTAGATCAACTTTGGAGAGCTACTCTGACGACACCCCTTCCAAAACCACAATCCGCTTAGGAGTGGTGTCAGAACCAGACTTTAGAATCAGATGGTTTTGTTTATAGCAGAGATTGATTGTAGGTTACAACCTCACAAGACTGTCTCTCTCTCTCTCTCTCTACTCTGATATGGCAGGTAACATAAATTGAGTGGCCTGAATGGAGGCAGAAAATGACGTCGGTAGGTCGACACATAGCAGGAGTGATGTCATTACCTAGAGGTATAACCCCAACGGTTAATAAACAAGCATGAAGAAAATGTGTCGACTGTTGGGTGTTGGGACACGATGGAAATGAACAAAATGGCAGCTAATTGAAATGGTGTTGGGTGAGGCCCATGGGATAGATCATCCCAGGAAGAAGATCCCAACGGGTTGTTAATGGTACATAGGCAAAATTGTTGGGAAAGGCCTAGTGGGATGACGTCGGAGATATATGTGGTGAGGCCCGCTTTGTTGTGGTGGTGTCATTCGTTGGGGATTGGCTCACATACCATGTCAGCTTGCTAAATATCAACTGGAGGTTTATTAGTGTGGAAGAGTCGAAGGCGTCGGGTAAGGCTCGACGGGATGACACAAGCGCATGCATGGCAGGACCTACCTTATTACTACGACCTTATTAGTTGGAAGTTGGCCCACCTTTCGAGTCAACCTGATGGGTTTGTCCCGAAGGAATTAAGTGGGTAGTTAATCGTAAGCACGGAGAAGGTAAGTTGGTGGGATGATGTGGGTCTCACCACGTGGTGATACACTTGCAGGAACAAATGTGGTGGCAGACACGAGTGGGAGGATAGGTCAATGGGAAGGGAGGTCATACGGCCCCACCTTCCATGCAAGCTTGGTGGTGGAGTCCTGGCAGTTTGTACATAGTGCGTTTTAGAGTGCGTTGGGAGGGACCTAGCGGGGTGATGTTGATCAACCACATAGTCCACCCATGCAAGCCCGACGATGATCCTATTAGATAGAAATGAGCCCATAGTCAAATCATATCAACTCCGCCGCTAGGTGGAATAAAGTAGTGTCGCAAGGAAGTTGTTAGGATGTCATGGACTGACAGTGGTAGAAGCATGTGGTGGACAGGTGATTAGGCCAAAGAGGAGATGGAATAGGGGCCCACTGTCTAGCTAAGCCCAGAGTAGAGAGGTCAACGTCTAACCAAAACACGTAGCTTGGGATACCACCGGGATAGTAACACCGGGACAGGGAAGATGATCGTGCTAGCAGACAACTTTGATCAGAGTACAAGGGGATGGACCCCACAAGAAACGTAGCTCCAAAGATTGACCCCGACAAGTTATAGAGGAGGTGTGAAGAATTGTGTTGCGATGAAGGGGCTACAGGTTAAGCCCAGACCTTGGCCATTTGCCGAAGAATGTGACTAGGGGCTCAGCGAAATAATGAAGGGTACAAAAAAGTGTTGGTCTTAGGAGCTCCGGTCTTGTGTCTGGCCTATGGTTGTTTCACATAGAAACGAGATTGACAACATAGACTCATTAGGAAGAATAATCCAGCCCGCAAAGGGTTAGAGAAGCTAAGTGCTTAGGTGAATGGAAAGGAATGAGAGGAAAGAAGAAGAAGAAAAAAAAATTACCTCATCCCTCAAGGTGACAGAAGGGGTTGGGTAGGTTATAGGAACCCTCTATAGGAGTATGTTCTTAATCAAAATGAATCCAACACCATATTTTCTTATAAATATGAATTTTTCACCAATTTTGCTAATAAATTCCAACTCAAGGGTTGAGAGAAGCCTCCTCTCCAAATTGGGACCACTTATTTATTTATTTTCATTCATCTATAACAAAGAAAATCATTCTCAAGGCTCAAAGTTATGAGATCACCAGGTCACTTTCAAAAATTGATATGGAGTGAGAAGACTAATAATCATTTTCCCCAAACACCTAAGATAAATACAATTAACAAACTTATTTTATTTTTATTTTTTAACCATAAATAAAACATATATACATTTTAGTAACATAAAAATATCTAACTTTTGGAAAAAACATGCACATATTTTATTTTTTTATTTGTAAATACCATGGATACAATCTTTCACCCAACCTCTATCTCAATTGACCTAGGGACTTCACCCTTCTTCTTAAAAAAAATTCTAACAAATTTACATTCTGTTTTTCTATCTCAAGTAACCAACTAAACTTCAACCCTCTTCCTAAGAAATTTCAAACAAATTTACTTTTTATTTTTCATTTTATGAGTAATTTTTTTGTAATAGAGCAAACAAGTGGACACTCACATTTAACATCAATAATAATACGAGTTTTAAAAAACACAAATTGTATATGAGAACTAGAATCATTTACTCATAAAATTAATTTTAATCATATTTATTTTTATATGTTCATTTTCTATATAATAAGTTTGATCAATAATAATACGAGTTTAAAAAAACACAAATTGTATGACATGCTTGAATCATTTAATATATGAGAACTAGAACCATTTACTCATAAAATTAATTCTAATCATATTTATTTTTATATGTTCATTTTCTATATAATAAGTTTAAAGATGAAAATATTATTGATAATTTGATGACTTTGTTTAAATCAATTTAATTTAATTAAAACACCATTAAAAACTATATAATTAAATAGATCAACCATATGGAAAAGTAAATCATTATAAATCAATAATAATGTTTTTAAGTAACTATTCCACATTGGAAGCTTGTATCAGCTTCAAGTGGTCTTTACTTGATTTAGGTATATCTTCATGATGGGATATGCCGTTTGTGACTTAAGCTTGAGTTGAATAGTTTATATTAACATTAAAAATATTTTTATTAAAAAAATACATTAAAATAATATAATAATAAATAATATTATAAATATTTTATTAAAATAATAATATTAATTTTAAATAGAAATAAGAAATTATTAATAATATATTATAAATAAAATATATTTTAAATTAAACAAGAGAATAAAAAATAATTACATAAATTCTTTAAACTAAAACAAGAGAATGAAAAATAAGATAAATATTAAAAAAAATTAAATATATTATGATTAAATTTAGACCAAATGTATTAGAGCTCCATTTAAATGTATCAATATTTTGTTAGTTTTTAATTTAGAGGGGGAAAGGTAATTATGATAAGGTTACCAAGACTGTAGATGGTAAAATAGAAAATATTAAAAAATTGCAATAATAATGGTATCAAATATTATGGATGGGAAATATATTTAAATAATCAAGAAAAGGAAAAAGAAAACGAGAGGATGATAAATTTGCCATGTTATTTTTATATTAGTTTTTAATTAATTATTATGGAGAAAAATGAACAAAAGGAAAAGATAATATATTTGTATGTTGTTATTTCTATTTTTAAAAGATAAAATATTTTATACTAATGTTTAGGTTGTGGAGTTTTTTGGGATATTTTCTAGTTCAAAATTTTGTAAGAATTTGTTAAAATTATAAATTTGATTTGTAAATTTGAAATTACAAGTTTGACTTGTGAACTAATTGTGGAGGGCATTTTATTTTAACTTAAGGTGGATGAGGATTTGTTGACTTTTTTTTTATTTTTTTAATTGAGGGCTTAAATTGATTTTCAAGGGAATATGCTCAACATATGCTTAGTCTTAAGTTTGTTAGGTTGCATTGACTTTTAATAAATTTGATAAATTACATTGTTGATGGTCCACCAATTTCCTAGGGATTTGAGATTATTCCAATTCTAATAAGTTCCTCCATGATAATTTCATCATTATTATTTGTAACATTCATTTTATTAGAAAAAAATATTTAGCAAAATGGTCCATTACTTTTAATAAAAAATGATGTTTTCCTCCCACCAATTTCTTAGGGATTTGAGATTATTCCAATTTTAATAAGTTCCTCAATGATAAGTTCCTAATTATTATTTATAACATTCATTTATAATTCTTTTTTTCCTTAAGTTAAAGTTGACCGATAACCTTTTTATACATGGTTAATCAAGTAAATGTGTGTATTAGGCATTCTTGGTGTTGCAATAGTTTTTTTGATTATATTTATGAAGTTTTCGCTATATCAACTACATTAATATTTTTAATGTAGTTGTACTAATCCTAGTATACTAGGATTTTTCGAAGTGTTGAATCCATTTGTATTCAAAAAAAAAAAACAACAAAAAATACAAGATGTGACCAAAAATTGTTTTGCCCAATTTAGAATACCCTTTTGTACATTACAATGATTATCAATTATGTGATAAATAGATTTACAATGTTCAAAAAAATCGTCAATAAATTTTTAATAATATTTATTCTCACCTTAAAATTTACATAAAAAATAAACAAATAATAAATAACTTATATATTAAATAATTTAAATAAAATTATAAAATTATTTACTATAATATAAAGTTGATGAATAAATTTATAAGGATAATTGATAATGTTGATATATCATTTTCTTCCATAGTAACTACATATAAATTTGAAACAATGTCTATAAATTCTTCAATATTATATTTCTATTAGTTGTGTGATATATAAATATGGGTTGGCTTGGAGATTTTTCAGTGAAGTAGAGTTTTGAGTGAACTATATCCATAAATGTAATTGATAATGTTGATATATTATTTTCTTCCATAGTAACCATAAATAAATTTTATTATAATTTTATTACGTGTGTGATTCATAATTATGAGTTTGTTCGGAGATTTTCCAATGAAGTAGGGTATTGAGTGAACTATATCCATTTACCAATTAAAACACATTTTAAATAATTAAAATTTACAGAACATGAATCTATTAACTCAAAAAATAATAATAATTAAAATTTATATTACATGAATTTATTAACTTAAATAATAATTAGATTGTTGCATTGAATTTGATGTCAAACATATCTATGTATGCCTATAACCATTTTTTCAATTGTTGTTTTTGTTTCTTAATACACCCCTTCACAGATGCCTTATCTCTTATTGATTCTTCTATAGACTAACTTTCTCTTAAAAACTATAGAACATACTTCTTGTCAGAACTGGTCAATTTTTTGGCTTGGTTGGTACTTACCAGTGAAATTTTTGACTTTTCGTTGTGTGCGTTGGTGATGAAATATTTTCCATCCTTGACTAGTCGGTATTGATTGGATCTCCTCATGAATATTGCATCTCACATGTACATGTATGGACTCCAAAACATGACTCCACATATATCAAGGGGAAACACATCTACTTCATCAATAAAATCAGCCCTTATAGCAAATATAATTTTACACGGTTTTGTTACCTTAAGCTATGCATCCTTATTTACCCATACCAATGGAGATGGGTTTAGATGATCACAAACTTCCAACCTCAACTTCTTGAATCTTGACCAGCTCTACTGCAATGAGATTCACTTGTAATCCTGAGTCAAACAAAGCATCAATTTTTGTCTTCTTGACCTATATCTTTATATGGAAGATTTTGGTCATTTCTTTCTCTTCCTAGCTAAAGGCTACTCAAATTCACCTCCTTCTGCACTAACGTACAGATGATATTCTCAGGCACATCTGAGCTTCTTTCAACTTGGTTTCTCGAATCTGTGGCCATGAGATTCTTCTTCTTGTTATATTTCTTCTTGTTCTTTGGTTTTAGCTTTGGATGCAACTTCCAATATTTTTCCTTTGTATGGCCATCGATGTTGCAGTGGTTGCTAGGATCTTTGCACTGATGTGTTGTCAGTGTTGTCATTTTATCTTTTCCCCATTTTTTCTTCTTCTTCCCCTCCTTAGAAGTTTCTTGTTGCTCCTTCTGCTTTAGTCCCCTTGATTCCGCTCTTTTCAGGCCTATGCTCTCCAAGTATTGTGCCTGCACACAAACCTCATCCACCAATTTGGGCAAATAATATAATGCATCGAGTTGGATGAAAAACAATATAATGATTCAATTTGAATCAGAGGGGGCTCGAAACTCTACGGAGGGTGATTCAAGTTGCAGGAGAGAAGCAAGCTGTTGGTTCTCACGGAATTGTTGTTTTCCTTCATTGGATAGTTATAGGGTGAGGAAGTTGGTCCTAGAACTCTTTGTGCATTAGTGAACAGTTGAGCAACTAGTGGATGGAGGAAGAGGAGACTTCGGAGTACCTATTTTTATTTGGTGGATTGGTGTATATTCCCTTTGAGAAAGACCACTTCAGGGCCTTGGAATTTGGCTTGCAAGTGACAACTACAAGTAGCTTAGCTACATTTTATCTATGGTTGGGTGGAGACTCATAGTCCCAGACTTAGTTTCCCTACAGAATTAAAGATAAGTATTTGTGAATATTTCTTGCATTAAATGGATTATGTTGCATTTTTGTTTGTGGATATGGAAAATTGGGACTGCAATTGTGTCATTGTGTGTATACATGTGGTGCAACCGTGAAGGGACATTTCCCTGACTTTGTATGCTAAAGATATGTATATATGTACATCTATGCTAGTACTTGAACTAGAAAGAAAATATGTTTAATAGATTAAGTATTGGCAACCACGAACTATATGATGTTAAGACATGAAAAAAATACGATAACAATAATTCCTAAGCTACAGAGCTAAGGCAGATTCTTACTTTGAAAAAAATGCTTAATTGTGCAAAGGAATAATACAATAACGAAATTGAACAAACTTAATGATATTTTATTGGTCAAAACTGGTTCGAATGAAACCATTAAAAGAAGTGGGTTTTGAGACCCTATTCATTAATGTAAAATTTACATGTAAGACCCTTTGTTGGCCAAATTCTATCATTGTATACATTTGATGAAATTTCTTGTGAGTTCTTGTGTTGGTAGGAAACTAGTGTATGATTGTTAGGGATGGTTTTCCCGGGGTTATTCGACCCTGACACCCTTAACTATTTAGACTCCATCCTTGTAGTTACAACAACCTCCATTTCCGCCACAGGGACTCTAACATTAGGGGCCATAGGTCCCTACGAGTAACCAAATGCCAAAGAAACCTTTAACCAGTGCTAAGGAGTCACCTGCAGGGCCGACATCGATTATAGAACTTTTAGCATGTCGGAGGTGAAGTGGAACCGTCTCAAAAGCCTGCACCAAGCTCTTGGTAATAAATGGGTGCATGATCGCCTATATTTCCATGCAAGGAATTCCTTACTCAAGGGAAGGGAAGGCCCATGGGCTAGAAATGGATTAACGCTTCTAACACCCAAGCTCAAGAGGAGTAACACCATGAAGTGCATTAGATCATTGCTAGCCGAGCATCGAAGTTTTGGAAAAGAGGATCCGAAGGTCTACCCAACCTATGAGATAGAGCCACAACCCAGTAGATTATTCAGATAAGGCTTATGCAACGATAGAGTATGTTTGTGGAGTGATTGTAGAGATCCTCTTCTAATTTGTTACATAAAGCAGGACCGAGGTCCTCTAGCCAAGCCATGGCCGTAATCGAAATGAGATTAGTTGTATCATGAAGGGATCAAGTCATGTACTTAATAGGGAGGATCATGCAACCTTATCCCTTCGCTGACCCGAACCCTAGATGTGGTTGGAAGAAAACCCGAAAGGGTTGGATGTTTAGTAATATGAACAGTTGGGATAATGTCAGCTAGATGAGATGGCTGACACAACAGCCTGGAAGCCCCACAATTGGTCATGAGAGCATTGATGTGGCCAATAGTTTTAACCCAGGAACCTTTCCAAAGGAGGAAGCGATAGATAACTACAATTTAAGTGCAGGGATAATGTGAAAAATGACATGTGCCCAGTGATTCTACTATTGGTGGGTGGGTTGGCTCACAACCCACATAAGAATGGACATATAGCCCGAAGGGATGAGAAGAAGGTGCAATAGAAGGCACCTAGCCAAGTGGCAGCATTATGGTGGCACTAGAGGGAGTCATATAGATGAGCCTTGAGGTCCTGGAAGTGCCTTTCCACCCAATTGATCGCATAGATCAACAACAAAGAGCTAATCTGGGGGTACCCCTTTCAAAACCATAATCCACTTTGGAGTGGTGCCAGAACCGAACTTTGGAACTGGGTGGTTTTGTTTATAGAGGAGTTTGATTATAGGTTATAGCCTTGGAGGACTATCTCTCTCTCCTCTAATAGGATAAGTGGCAGAAATTAATTGGCCCAAATAGCATTAGATAATAATGTTAGCAAGTCGACACATGGCAGGAGTGACATTACCCAGAGGTGTGAACCCAGATGTTAATAAACAGGTGCAAGGCGTCGAGACATGATGGTAATGAACAAAGCAGAAGCCAATGGGAACGATGCTAAATGGGGCCCATAGGATAGCTCATCCCAGGAGGACGATCCTGGCAATTTTTTTAGTGGTGCACAGGTGAAAGCGTCAGTCATGGCCTGGCGGGATTACATCAAAGGTATACGTGGGTGGGCTCACTCCATTGTGGTGGTGCCATTAGCTAGGGACTGGCCCACATACCACGTCGGCCCGCTAAAGTTCACCCGAAGGTTTATTGTTGCGGAAGAGTCAAAGGAAAATGGTAAGGCTCAGTGAGATGATGCAAGTGCCTGCATGGTAGGACCTGTGTTAATAATATGATGTTATTGGTCAAGAGTTGACCCACCTACCGAGTCATCCTGGCAGGTTCGTCCCGGAGGAATAAAGTGGGGAGTTAATCACAAGGACCAAGAAGGTAGGTTGGAGTGATGACGTGGGTCTTGCCACACGATGATACACTTGTAGGATTGGATGTGGTGGTGGAAACGAGTGGAAGGACAGGCCAATGAGAAGGGAGGTCATACAACCCCACCTTCCATGAAAGCCCAGTAGTGGAGTCTTAATAGTTGGTAGGTAGTGCGCTTTAGAGTGCACAAGGAAGGACCTAGCAGGATGTTTTTCGCTAACCGTGTAGGCCATCCAAGCAAGCCCAACAATGATGCTATTGGACGGGAACAAGCCCGCAGTCAAATCAACTCGACTATGTCGCCAAGTGGAATAAGGTAGTGTCGAAAGGAAGTTGTTAGAATGTCATGGACTAGCGGTGGCAGAAGCATGTGACAGACAAGAGATTAGGTCAATGAGGAGATGGAACGACAGCCCATTGTCTAGGTAACCTCAGAGCAGAGAGGTTGATGGCTAACCAAATGCATAGCTTGGGGTACCATCAGGAAAATAACATTGGGACTGGGAGGATGATCATTCTAGCAGGTAACACAGATGAGAGTACAAGGGGGCATATCCCATAAGACACGTAGCCTAAGAGATTGACCCCAACAAATTATAGAGGAGGCATGAAGGATTGTGCTAGGATGGAAAGGGTTATGGGTTAAGCCCGACCCTTGGCCATTTCGAAAAGAATGTGACTAGAGGCTTGGCATAATAATGAAGGGCATAGAAAAGTGTCATCCTTAGGAGCTTCGGTCTTGTGTCTGGCCTGTTAGAGCCTAGATTTACCTCAGGCTGAAAAGGTAGGATCCAGGGCCAACATCAAACCAAGCTCAGCCTTGTAGCTAGCCTTATGAGGACAGGAGAGGGCTCTCCCCAGGTCAATCTCAGCAAAGATAATCGATGGGACTCAATATGGCTGAAATAAAAACTAATTTTAGGCTAGGTATGAAGTACAAGGATTTGATTTGATTTTTTTTTGGGGGTTTTTTTTTGGAAAAAGGGAAAGGCAAATTTGGGTCCAGGGATGAGGCCAAATTTTTGTAGAGTTTCGGTTGGGGCAAGGTAGACAGTAGTTTTGATGCTTTAGATTAAATGAATGAATAGAAAAGACTGTTGAGGAGCTGAAGAGGGCAAGAGGCTGCAAGAATATTCTCCAAACAGATGAAAACATGTAAAACTAAACAAAGTTTAAGGTAGAGCACAACAACCTAATGAATTCTACCTTTGTCCCTCAATTTGTTTAATTTCAGAAGCAAAGAGAAGGGAAATGGTATACATAAAACATCAATGAACTTACAATTACATGAAGAAAAACACCATCAAAACACAAAGCCACAAGGATCCCAACAAGTGCTGCAAAACCCTGGTTTTTCCTTTGCCAAAAATGCTGAAATGAATGTACAATGAAGTGTCAACAATTCCCAAGAGTCCAACCCTCAAAATGACTGAGAAATTATATGATATAGACAATCCTAACTCCTTCCAATGCCCCTAGGGGTCGAGCTCATCATTCTAGGAGCTGTTTCAACCATGTCTAAACAAGGAACTGAAAAAAAGGCAATGAAACAACGTGCCTCTATATGCTAGGAAACTGATTCATTCACTCACATTTCACCTTTTGGTGAATGAATCTACTAAGAAAAGTAAAAATGTGCCAAAATTACATCATGGTCATGAAATTACATCAAGTTAGATCAAGAGTAACCTAAAAAAGTGAAACTAGTTAAAACTGGCCGAAATTCTGAGCTGAAGAGTGAAAAATAAGCCAAAATTCTCTATGTGTCGCGCCTGAAATATGTATGCCTAGCACAACTTTGAGGCTGATTTTGAGGGCCTTCCCAAAGTCCAAATTGAGCTCATGATAGCTCGTTCGAAATCCCTGCCCGTCTAATTTCTAACCCAAGTGGAATGTTTGGATTTGGTGTCCATTTTCCCCTCCAAAAATCCAATCTCCCAACGCTGCTTCCTGTGGGTGCAAAAGGTGGCAGAAATGTCATTTTTGTGTGTTTTTGACCCTTTAGGCAACCCAGAACTTGATGAAATCCTTAGGTAATTCATGAGCATGTATAAATTTTCATAAAAAATCCATAAATGCAAATTTTTCCTCCAGAGGATCTTCCAATTATAAGCGTGCGCCAAGAGGCGCTACGCGTTGGGCAGGAAAATCTATTTTGAAGCCAAAAAAAATTCAAGATTGGCAAAAGTTTCTCCAAATTTGCTGAAATTTGGACTGAAGGTCCATCATTGAGTATCATGCTCAGCCAAAGAAGCTTCGGCCAAGATTCGGAGCCTATCATGCCTTTTATGTCATTTTATTACCCTCCTTAGTCTTGCCTTCAGGATTTTGATCCTCGCTTTGCAAACATGAGTTCGTGCCGAATAATGATTTTTCATGTGCCTAAGAATGTCCTTGTCCTTGTTTTCCTTCGCCAACAACTTCTCAAGATGAATGTTGATCCTCTCAAGCCAAGATTCTCGATCAGCGTTGATCTCTTGCTCAAGCGAAGTGAACTCCACCCTCCATCTTTGGGCAGCTTGGCAGTTCTTCCAAATGTTTTGTAACTCCATGACTGTATGATGATCCTCCAATTGTTTGTTTCGCTGCTCCAAATAGTTTATGAACAATTCAGCTCTCTGCAACTTGGCGGTCAATGCATCTATCTCGGCATTCTGCTCCTGAATAATCTCCCTCAGCTTTGAGCTAGGAGAGCTCACATCATCATTGATGAGTCTGAAATCAGTGTCTTGGCCTCCTGAAGGGACCTCATCCTACATAGCCTTCTTGCCTTTGTCCTGTACCTGTACCCATGTTGTTGATGACGGAAACGAGACCCCTTCCACCCCAGGTGGAGATATTACTCGTCGGGCTGCTGCAAATAATCCTCTCATGCCTCTCTGATAGGTGACATATGTTGACACACTAGTAGTCTCCACCTCCTGACCTCCATACTGATGTGAAGGTTCACCTGCATCATGGACAACCTCCTGATGAGCTGTTGAAACTGTGAAGAACTCACGGGAAATGAAGTCTTCCCATGTGATACCCTCCAAGCCACGCTGATGTACAACAATGATCTTGATGAGCGCATAGTGGTAAATGTTGTTGTACTGCTGTTCAGGAGTCTTCTTCTGTACAAGAGTAGTCATCCTCTTGATGTTTCGGCACATGAAATATGGAATGTTCATCATCTTCACTCTCGTGAAATGCATCAATAACCTGATATGGTATGCATAGAGGCGTGAGAAGCGGCCTTCACAACTGAAATATCTGATAATGAGTCTCATCAACGGCGCATAGGATTCTTTCAAAAATCGGAAAGGGAACACCCTGCTGAGCTATCTCACATAGCTAGGCTTGATATATGGTTCATTATGCACTCTATCTACCTACTGTCTTTTTTTCCTCTCCTCGCCTACATTTAGTATTCCTGTTGCTTGAGAAATGGCCTCTGGTGTCAAGGTGAAATTTACACCAGCAAGAGTAACATGACCATCACGTAAATGTAAAACAAACAACCGGGCCAACTACTGATGATGTTGAATCTGAGCAATCATCTCACAATACTGAAAGCATGACTATTGTTGGAAACATGTCATGGCAAGTGGGCAGCCCTGCAATTGAGTCAATGAAGTGGGTTCTTCTCTGACATGTTTGCCACCCTTTCGAGGCCTTCTCGGTGCATTAAGCTCTGCGGTAGAATGATTGTCTTGTTCATATGATGTTTCAGTGTCTGTCTCCATAATGTCCATGCAAGGTGTATGTTGAGCAGCGTGTTGAAAAGGGGAATTTGGTACCTTTTATTTCAATGCCAAATATGTGCCAAGTAGGAAGGAACTGTGATAAATAGGGGCAGTGGGTATAGTGGACTGTGGAAAAAATATGGTTCAATCAAGTGAAGGTGAGGACAGTCACTTGACTATGTTTGGAAATTGGGATTTGGGGATTTTAAAAGTGAAATGAAAGAGGGAGAGTGATAGGGAATGATAGGGTTTAAGGATAAGGAAAAGTAAGAACAAGTGATATGAGTGGTTTTGGGATATAGGGAAATAGGAGAGGAACTATATGATGATGTGACAATAAGGGGAAAGGAATCACAGGTGGGAAATGATAGTATGACAGTGAGTATTTAGCATAGAAATGACTTTTAAAACGCCATTTCAAAAACCCTAAGGAGAAGCTTTTAACAAAAAGAGAGGGTTTATGTTTGGCATTCAAATTCTAAAAATCAACCTTTCAAACCACACCCAACACCGATCAATGGCAGATTGCAAGATGATTTGACTTACTTGGAGAAGAGGGGTCAAGAAATTTGGAATTTGATTGAAGGCAATGACGAAAATTAGCTTGTCGGCCCTGTGCACCGCGTGCACAACCCAATGTGCCACGCTGTCTATGTGCGTCGCGACCGTTGTAATTTACACGGTGAAAAACATATGTATGCGTCGCGACTACTGTGTGCGTCGCGACCACCTCCCAACGCGCCGCGTAGCAAACTTTACCCACAGTTTCGGCTTCAAACTGCTGACTTTGCTCTTTCACAACTTAACTTGGCTCTTTGATAATTTATGCGTGCAAATGAAGCTTGAATGTGAAAAATATTTCATATATCAATGCATTCTGATTTTCCATTTTGAAATAAGCCACTTTCTTATGTTTTGGCTTTGGCACTTTTCACTTCTCAATGTAAACTTTGTTTTTGTTGTTTCCACTTGATTTTTTGAACTAATGATGAACCTCTTTGTCAATTTTTGCAGATGTTTGGCATTGGATTTCGGCAAAGGATGACCAGGGCTACGCCTGAAATACTCCATGACTGAAAAACTTTAAAAATTACATATTTATTACAAACAATAAATTTGACGATTTCTTCTTCAAAATAGATTTTTGAAGAAGAACCATTCTCAAGCATTATTGATAATGAAAATTTTGGAATGAAAACTTATTAGGAACATCCTCATGTGCCTACTGGCATTATTGGACACTTTGAAGACAAAATTTGTGAAACCCTAAACCTAATGACTGAAGTGACTCTGGGCTGACCAAAAGACCATCCATAATGATTGTAAAATTGGCTTTGATGAACTTTGATGATCAGACACGAACCAGCAGGTACATGACATCAGGGAAGTATGGAGACAAGACCCTTCCATCAGAAGATCGATGTTCCTAATGGAATGCAGATGCTCGAGCTAAATGAGACACCTAAAATGAAATGCAACAAAATAGGTTTTGATCTCTGACAGAGGGCTAAACAAACCGACTCTAACAGTGGCTCCAATGGGGATGGTAGCTCCTTGGAGGTGCCAAGAACTACAGATTTTTGGGAGAGTAGGCAGTGCCTTTGTCCATTGGGCTCTGGAGTCCATTATTTCGAGAAATCCACACAAGACTCTTGATTCAATTTATTAACTAAAACTTGACTCAAACTAACTTCAATTTTTAAATTAAAATGACTGAAAGACTGACTCGACACACTCAAACCAAAGCTGAAATCATTCTTCAGAATTAAAATGGTATATACAATGACAATGTAAACACCAGAAAACTTCTCAGAAATGGTACTGCTTGAGCAGCCAACCATTGACCGCCCCTCCTGGAAAATCTTCCCCATTCATCTCCTTTAGAAGAAGGGCATTCTGACCATGATATGCAACAATTTTAAAGGGTCCTTTCTAGAGATTTTCGAACTTACCATGCTTACCCTTTTCCTCATTCCTTGCATCCCACTTCAGAACCACTTCATCCAACTGAAATTTGTCCGCCTTTGCTTTTCTGTCATATATTTTCTTAATTCTCTCCTGCAGCTTGAACATGTTTTGGAAAACTTCTTCTCTCCTCTCCTGCAAATGGATCATTTGATTTAGTCTTCCCTGCATATGATCTTTTTCACTGCCCGCTTCCTGAAGAAGTTTGACTACCGGAGCTACGAGAGAGGTAGGAAACATTGTATCAACTCCATAAACTAACTCAAATGGGGACATACCAATGGATTTCTTCTGACTCACTCGATCTGCCCAAAGTGCATTGACCAACTTCTTATGCCAACTCTTCTTGTTTATTTCTAGCAACTTTTTAATGATGTTGACCAAAGATTTGTTAGAAGACTCTGCCAATCCGTTGCCTTGCGGATGATAGGCAGTTGAGTGTCCCAAAATGATTTTATACTTGTTACAAAACTCAATCATCCTTTTTGATTTGAAATTTGTTGCGTTATTAGTGATTAACTTATTCGGGCAACCAAAACGAGACAAAATGTTATTCTCAAGGAATGAAATTATTACCGCATCTGTAGCTTGTCTGGTGGGAATTGCTTCGATCCATTTCGTGAAATAATTTGTCGCTGTGAGGATCCACCTATGCTGACCTAAAGAAGCAGGGTGAATTTCACCAATGAAATCCAACCCCCACTGCTCAAAAGGGGCACTCACCTCAATGGGCTTAAGCGACAAAGGCTGTAATTTCTGCCTTCCTTAAAAAATCTAACATTTATGATAGCTCTTGACAACCTTATATACATCAACAAACAATGTCGGCCAATAGTATCCCGCTCTCAGAATTTTATTTACTGTTGTTTTCCAAAAAAGGTGACCGCCACAATATCCTTTATGGAAATCCTCCATGACCTGCTTCGCTTCTTCTTCCACCAAAAAATTCAACAAAACACCACCGAGATATTTCCAATAAAGTGCAAAATTCAAAATACAAAACTTAGCAGCCTTTAATTTGAGAGTTCTACTTTTGTTTCTAGCCACGTCAGGTGGTGGTG